>BLKR01001979.1:0-233057 GCA_011170035.1 Teleogryllus occipitalis
GAGAATTCCTATTGTGTACCACGAATATGTCACTATTCCGTTGCAAGACGGGATTGGCAGTGGCGTAGCATGTGTGTCAGCCGCTCGGGGTGCAGGAAAATTTTTCTGTCCCTTATTTAGTTACTTCAATTTAAAAGACTAAAATATACAGCACCCCAAAAGAACTTTCACAGTAATTCCAAAGAAGAGTAATAAAAGTCCGAGTTAGATTCGTAAAGTAAAGTCTCGTATAACATTTCAAAAAATTACTAATAAGTTAAAAAAATATACCTATTTTACTGAAATTTACTTGCTCTTATTTCTTTTATTTCAATAAATTAAAGCTTGAACAACATAGCATATAGTCAGACATACAATTACGTAAATAAAATATTTATTACTCACAAAGTCGAATGTATACGTGTATATATATATATATATATATATATATATATATATATATATATATATATATATATATATATATATATACGTACATGGAGAATACCATTTTTCAACTAAGTTCAATAATTTAACAATCACTGCACGCACATATAAACCCAGTATATTATAGTCAGTTTGGAAACCTCGTGTATAGTATATACGATCCAGTTAAAGTGAATTGGACTACTGACGATCCATCATGATTTTTTTTTTTAACTGTCAAAGCATCACTCACGGACTTCCCTGAAGGGACTTATCCGTACTGTAATCTAATGTGCATGTGGTGATATACAATACTGAACACTATTCTTGATATGATAGAAGTCATTTTCGCTGTATATTAGTCATAATCGATTCAAGAACAAAATAAAATACGAGGAATCACTACAAGTCAGTAAAACAGGGTTGCCAGTTGCTAAAATGATCAAGATGTCATTTTTATACATTCATTCAAAGAAGTCACACAGAACAAGTAATGAAAGATTCCGTGCCCATTTCAATCGGTCCGAATCATAGGAGCGACAAAAATATCAAATGAAATGGTTCGAATTTTTACAATATATTAATATTTTTATTGTGAAATTTTGCCGCCGCCCGAGGCGGGCCGCCTCCACAATGCTATGCATCAGGGGAAAGAACGTGTTACGCTTTGCTTCAGAGAGTACTGTACGTTTTCAAGAGTACCGGTGGTTTTCAAACTTTATGCTGCCCCCTTCAGGTAACAAATTCTGCTCACACCTACCCTCATTAAAATTAAATTGTTAATAACAACTAAATATTTTCTTCCTAAAGTAAGGCCACCATGTATATTTTTGCAAATCATACCTGCATTGTACAAAATAATTACTGCAAGTGATTTGCACTATTCACTACTGTAATTACTGAATTGAATTAATGTTTGACAAAGAGAGGAAAACTGCGAAGAAAACCATCAAAAAACGAACATATTGAGAGTTCAGAAAAGTCAGTGAGATAGATGGGCTTGTTTGGGGTCATCGAATCTCGACACTAATTTAGAAATGGCAATATGCATCTCATTCTGGAGATTTATTCTTGATCTATATTTTGCCTTGATCCCTGTCATGGCTGAAAATCCTGTTTCACATAGGTAAGAAGTGGCAAAAGGAAGCAGAACAAGCAAGGTTTTCTTACTTAATTCCGGAAACTCATTCATTAGAGAGCACAAAAATGCGGACAATGTTTCTGTTTTATACATTTGTGTGACGAATGATCAGTAAGTTATTAGTGTTAAGTTATCAGTAAGTTATTATAAGTGTGTGTGTTGTGTGACGAATGATCAGTAAGTTATTCTTTTACTGTTGTGAATTCTCTGAACAATTAGAGCATTATTAAGCATTAGTGCGTTATTTTATTCAATTATTACGAAGTTCTCGCGCCTCCTCTCTTGAAACTTTCGCGCCTTCCCGGAGAGCTGACAACATAACTCGACTCAGAAAAAATGTGGCACATAAGTGAAGAAATTCCATATTTAGAAAATAATTTATTTTAAAATATTTTCCCAATGTTCTGTGAATCTCCAACCCTCATACTATGTCAAAGCCCTCTGGTATGCATAGGCACGATAACACGCTATGAATTGAGTACGCAGGGCTGGATTTAGTGTAACAGGCGCTTTTTGTAAATATTAGATTTTCCTCAAGATTTGAGTTGCATGCAACTTTAGTTTATAACCTCAATGGATTCGGTTATAAGATCCTTTAAGTTAGTTATACGTGACATTTTTAATTAATTCCAATATGCAATATTTCCAAAAGGATTTTAGTTAGATAAAATAAAATTAGGTCCACAAGAGTCAGCGTCGCCAGTAAAATATTCGTAGTCATCATACCCGGTGGTCATGTGGAATCAAGATATCGAAGGAAATATCGTTTCTTTACACGTAAGCGCTAATGTAAATTGTAGAGTTCGAATAAAAATGTGTTTTTTTTTAATAATTCCTTTTAAATGTGATTTTTCATGGTTACATTCTACTTTAGATAAAATAAAGAGCTTTTTCTATGCCTATTTTAGCACACATAAATGCTTTTTGCATGCCTATTTTAGGTAAGTTCAATAAATGCCTGAACTTCCGAGCTCACGAACATCGAGCACACGTTATTCATATCTGTTCATATCGTACATTTACTTCAAATGCGATTACAAGCCGGGGCAGATCCAGCCGATCATTTTTTGGGAGGGAACATAGACTTTTTAATAAAAACATATTTGTTATTATATTGTATATTTTCTAGTGTGTATATGATACTATACAATATTATTTTTAAATATTTACATAATTCTAACATAAATAAATTTTGGAAAATAAAAAAGGTAACAAACGCTTTTCTCTCTCCCTTGGGGGGGGGGGAGCGGCATGACCTTCATGCCCCCTCTCCTCCTGGATCTGCCACTGATAGTTTGTAAATTCAAGGGCAAGTTGCCACTATAACACGAGAACTCTTGCCCTTGGAGGGCAGCAGTCCCCACCATCGCGTCCGTGTCGCGGGGTCCTTCGGATTTCTTCGGGCGTCATCGCTCCCTCCGACATTCGAAGCTTGAGTTGTAGGCATGGGCTGGAGGCGCTTGCTGCGCGCTCAACTGCCACGTCAGTTACACACAATGGGAAGGCAACGGCAGCGGAGCGATAATATGTGCTGTAACGCTGGCGCGATTTGATGGCCGCATTCCAGGAAGGCGTGTGACTCGTTGCGTTCATCTGCTGGCGATTCTTTGGTAAGTACTTTTAGGTTTTTGTTCGTGTTTGCTCATTTTTTGCTCTTATTGTTGCGAATGTGAATGTTGTGGTTTAGGGATATAGTAAAACATCATACCGCAGATGTCGGTAGAATGTTGTGATTAAGTAGAATCAGCATGTCCAGCAACATGTAACATCCGAATATCCAAAACCCTGGCTTTGCATTTTTCTATTGTTCCTTTATGTAGCTCTTAATTATTAGTTTGATTTTAGTTTGATTCGAATCATTCATTAGAATTTTTACAAACTATTAAACTAATGTTATTTATTAGAGTACTGATTTTACGATAGTCTGGCCAGCTGTGTATGTTGTGTGAATTTACGGTGGTGAATGGCACGATTACAGGTGTGAGTACTAGTAAATTCGCAAATCTCGTCGCAGACAGCTTTGCTGAAAATAGTAGAGAGAGATCTGGTGGCACTACTTGCACGGAAAAGGGATATTTACATGCGAAAGAATCAGTCTCATTTTTTCATCGTCCTTAGCAATGCTTTTATTAGAATGGCGACTTCACATCAATAGTTAGAGCAGCTGTCCGTAATTGCGGCCCACAAGATTCATGCGACCCACCATTGTATTTTCTGCGACCCGCACATGTCAGTCAATAACACTTAGGACTTTGAATATTATGTTTTTTTGATTCCCACGCTTCTTTAGAGAGCGGTGGAGAACGTTCGTGCCGAGGGAACGTTGACGAAAGGGTTATCTCAGTAAGGTGTCAATTAACGGAGGATTGACGTTTCTCATGATGCTCGATCGTTGAATATTAGCAGTTGGGTCATTCCATGCAGAAAAGGGGATGTTATGACACGACTCTTTCAAACTTGAAATTATTTTAGGTTATTGTTGTCTATGTCGTCGAGGTACAATATGAAAATTAGCATCTCCGCGTACGCGCCTCCTGCGTCACTACCCAGCAGCCAGAATTGGGAAGGAATAAGGACTAGTTCTTGTGAAGCAGCAAAACTCGTTTTGTTGGAATTAATTTCACATGAGATTCGACGGGAATCGAAACCAGACCTCAGTGGTGAAAGGCTAGCGATTTCGCTATGTGCCACGAGCGAGCTCTTAAAATCTTAAGCAAACCCTTAAAATCAAAGACTTCGTGTCTACACCCCTACATTTTTTTTGCCCTCATATAAACGTTTCTACAAATTATAAAAAATTGTGAGTATATATAAGATACATAGTACATTTATTCATTAAATATCAGTTATATATTGCGTTATTCTTGGCATCCAACAATAAAAAAACTTCTTTAAAACGCAATTACTCGCAAGACAACCTTTCTAAATTTATGAAAATCTGCTATAATATTGTATTCACGATGTCCTAGAAGCTATTAAATTTTCTTGATATCTTTAAAGGAACAAAGATTATCTTTATAAATACTCACGTGAGCTTAAATGAGCAGTATGCAACCCGCCACATCCATTCATTGTTGCAGCGACTCTGCTCGCGTGGCGGCTGATGATATGTGCCTTCTGGAGAACACCTTCCCTAGACACTTAGGTCGAACTTGATACCTGTATTACGGAAAGTTTGTTCTCACTGACTGGAATGACACAGATTTTATGAACATTGAAAAAGTGCTAAATTTTTGTGGCGTTTTCCTACAATTATAATAATGATGAGAGAGATTTTTTTCTTTAATGAAATCTGTTCCTTAAAGATGGATCTTAAATTAGTGCATTCAAGTTCAACGTTTCGAAGATGTCAGTAGTTTTTGAGTAATTTTGCGCGAAATATAGGCAATTTATTTCCCAAAAAACCGCTTCAAATTATTTCTTTAAATTGTATCCTAATATGCAATATGGGTCGGTAAAAAATATGGTGCTAGTTCCATTTTCTGCTAGTTTTGCTTTTTCGAAAATCCCTAAACGTGAACATTTGAAAACTACCAAATTGGAGATCGCGATTTTTGCTTTAAACAAAGTCTGTTGTAAAAATCAGCTTTTTAAAGAAGGACATCTACAATTTTTATTGAGAAAGAGATGATTTCGCGTAATTAGTGTCTGAAATTTATGCAACTTCTAAAAAACAATTAGCTCCAAAACCGCTCCAAATGTTTTCATTAAATTTTCTCATCATATTTAATAAGGGAAAGTAAAAAATGGTGCTAGTCCCAATTTCGACTATTGTTCCGTTTTCTCGAAAATGCCAAAGAACGTGAACATTTGAAGATTGGAAACAGCAATTTTTGTTTTAAACAAAGTTTGTTGTAAAAAATCAGATCTTTAGAAACGGACACGTACAATTTTTGGAAAAAACGAGCTGAGTTTTTGAAAGAGAGCATATTGCACCTTCTCCGTCATATTTAAAGCGTTTTCACCGATTTCTTTCATTTTAATATCATTTTAATGGTACTTGCTACAAATAATATTTACGAAAAGGATACAGATGTTCTCCACAGAATTACTGTGTTGCCTATTCGATTACTTCGCTCAGAAATTGTGATGTCAGCCATTGTAAGTGGGTGGTCTAAGGTTCCTGTGACGCCTATCTGTGCAATTGTGGAGTCAACCGATTTCGGGATAACTAAAGACAGTGATTTCCTGATGAAGAACAGTCCAAACCAAAGTTTGCAAGCTTTCACTTCAACGAAAGGCAGAAGCCTCGATTACTGAGTAACATATCCAACAGCGTGAGTTGTTCACCTGAATTGATCTTGATCAAATTTTTTATGTCATTTTTCTTTGCTTTTAGATTATTTTAAAGACATTTTAAGATAATTTTATTTAAATTTTGGCGATGTTTTACGTCATGAAAATCCGCCTCCTATTTATTACTTTCGGATAGCAGTTACTTATTGTGCGTTATGCGCCTACAAATTGGGCATTGCGACATCGCGATAAAAATTCGATGGATAACTTCCTCCGGTACAATATTCTTTGAAAAATTTATTTTCCTCCCGTTCGATTTTCATCTTTCGGGGATTCGACGGGTTTTGACGGGTCCGATACAATACAACACTATACCGCTTTTCACGTTGTGGTGGCACAATGGGTCTTCAGGCGCGTCCACACATTCGGCATTCGCCAAGCAGCGAGCCCTACCCCGAACAGCTGATGTGTTCGGCGAATGTTCGCTCCCTTTGATGCGTCCTAAAGACCGACACGAGGTGGGTACGGCGAGCTCCGAATGTTCGTCACTCGGCACATAGCGAGCAACTCATCTACACCACTCGGGATTCGGCAAGCGGTTGTTCGCTACTCGCCGAATAACGAATGTATGGAGCTGCCTATATGGAGAATCCGCGCGTTGTTGCCGACGCGACACGTTCGCTTGCTCACTCGCATCATCATCATTATTATTATTATTATTATTATTATTATTATTATTATTATTATTTCCTATTTTCTGTAGATACACACTGATGCCGGGGTTCTCAAAATCACCCAAGGCAACAATGGTTTGCACGTAAAGTGGAACAAGAATATATTTTGTTTTTTATATCAGTCAAGTCAGACTTAAGAATTTACGGACTATATTTGCTGTTCCCAATAATGCGGCTTTTTGAATTGTCCGTTTATGATTTTCAGTCAATTCTAACTTCTTCGCAATCTCTTGCCATTCCTTGGTGACCAATCCATTCGCTGAGACCACTACTGGAAGCACTTCCACTGCGCGCAATCCATACATGTCCTTCATTTCAACAGCCAGGGGTTGGTATTTCGTCTTTTTCTCAGCAACAGTTGTTACAAGCCGGTCATCTGTAGGAACCGCAACATCAATGATGCATGATGTTTGAAATATTTTATCAAACAGAACAATATCTGGTGTATTTGCTTCCACTGTTCGGTCAGTGAAGATTACACTATCCCACAGAATTCGAGCTCGATCATTGCTGATTACTTGCTCAGGTTTGCACTTATAATATGGTTGTTCACTCTCTACTAGGTCGTATCTTTTGGCAAGGGCTTAGTGGATTACTTTGGCGACGCAGTTGTGTCTCTTAAGGTATTCTGTTTGTGCTAATGCGGGGCATCCACAGCAAATATGCTGGATTGACTCGTTAGTGGATCAGCATTTTGTAAGCTCTGGTTTTGACTACTTGGTCTTGAATGGAGAAAAGAAATCCTTCCGTCTCACCGAAGAGGCCCCCGGTTCGAAGCCACTCCATTATTATTATTATTATTATTATTATTATTATTATTATTATTATTATTATTATTATTACTCCATAATTATACTTCTCTTATTATTATTATTATTATTATTATTATTATTATAATTATATTAATAATATTATAATATAATTAATATTATTATTATTATTATAATTAAAATATTGTCATATTTTATTAGCGTAAGTATCTACTACAAAGGGACCCTTCATATGTATTATCTTATAAAATGAAAAAACAAATCGTAAAATGTGGGTGTGCCGTCAAATATTGATTAATTAATTAATTTCGCTTTTCGAATTCAGATCCCATTTCTATCAATAAGCAATAAAATGTAGATTCTTTTAAATTTGGTAAATGCTTCCCATTAACATCTTTAATTACTTACACGATTGTTGTAGGAACACTTTAAAATATATACACATGGAATTTGAGACGTACCATATGTACAAAATCGTCGAGCTTCATTTTAAGCCTACTGATTTTCTACTTCAGTCCAGTTAACTTTGTTTATCTCCGGGACGGTATTTCTTCATTATCATTTTCCATTTTCATTCTAAAGAAGGAATGTCTGCTGATGACTGTTGCCCTGCAAAATCCATTCAAACGATTGACTCCATTTTTTGATGTTTTCCATTTAATTTCTCGAATATTTTGAAAATGTTTTTCACCACTTTTAATTATTTCACCCACTTCCTTACGATCTCTTTACTTCTCTTAAAAGTGACACACCACACGATTCACTAAATTACGTACCTCCTTTTTTCACCACTGCACAACCACCAGCAGGAAATCGACTGACCAGAATACCTAGCAAGACAATATTCTCGAAAGGGCTTCTTGTGATCATTCGAGTATGGACTTTGATGGACCCTTCGCTGATGACATCATATAAGCAAACCCTTCCTTTCAGTCCTACGAGTTACACATTCTGCGTCAGTGCCTTGCCTTTTCGGCGCGACTCCCATCCAGCCTCACGTCGCGCGCGGCTCGGGTTGAAAACAAACATCAAATTCACAGAAGTAATGCATCAGTAGAACTTCGGGTGACGATAGAAAATAACTTCATCATTTTCCCCAAAACTTTGTCGCTGAAAGTTTTTTATTGGATTTCAAGAACGGAAATATCCCAGCGACGATATATTTTAATGTACAAATTAAAAATTCACACATTCTCGTTGGCAAATTTTTTTTAAGGGTCACATTTGGACATATTAATAAAATGAAAGCATCTCCCCCAGCTCAAGTAACTGAAATATTGAATAGAATTTTCGAAAATAATTACACCCATTTTTGGACACGTTTTAACGGTCTGAATGAGAAGGTGTTTAAAAATTCAGTTCCGTAGAAATCCATTTTCATTATTTATTTAAAAACAAATGACACATTTTTCATGATTATCAGTGTGTTCCTCGTCATTTTTTCTACAGGACTATGTTTTTTCTACTTCCTTTTGTAACAATCAATTTTGCAACAGTGCACGAGATTCTTCCGTAAGAATAACAATGTCCATAAGAGCCCATTGTGCCTTCACGACGTGAACATGAGTATAGAATTACTTTTATCTTATTTTGAATATTATTGAAAAACAATGTAAAAACTGTTGTAAGCGGGTGTCGAAAAACTACTTTTGTAGTTTTCGAATAGTCTTTGGTGTACTGAAAGTCGGAGCAAAAAACGATGTTCTAAAGCCGTACATTGCTCTATTGAGTCGAAAAACATTCAGGAAGATTCGAGTCATTTTCGAAAACGTGAAAACTATGTAAAGTACGCACCCCCTATTTAAAACATGTTTCAAATTCTAGGGGCCACATTATCCAAATCAATTGAGAAATATTCATTTCGGTGAAAACTACTTGTACGGAAATGTAATACATTATGTATATGATTTTTGGAATTAAGGACTCGCCAAATGTGAATTTTCTGTGCTAAATATCCCCACTTTATTTTTGTGATAGTATTTAACATTTTTATATCGTGTATACGTCAAAAGAAACGATTGGCACTTACCTTTATCGATTTTGTAAAGGTATTGATTTAATATATTCAGCCGGGAAATGCCTTCAAAACGTCTTCCAAGCGAAATGTAATGGAACATTTTTTAACTACACACAATGTTGGCACAACAATAATAAAGTAGTTTTTACAATCCTTATTGTCACTCGACCTACGAGATAATTAATACTATTCCCCTTCCACTTTCTTTGGAGTTATATAAGCTTTCATATTCGTATATTACTGGGTAATTTTGCTGTGGGAAAATACGTACATTTAGTTAATGAAAATTTGCAGAGTTCTAACATCACGGAGATTTTCCAGTTATGGCTATCTGAAATCTTTGAGAGTGTTGAGAGTGTTTGGAAACTTTATGTACCTTACTGACGTCCACAGATTACCATCGATTGTACCAAATATTTTAAAAAATCAGTATGGAAATGGCAAAGAATTAACAAATGTTCTCGACTTTTCCTTTTTTTCATCCTCCCCCTTCTTCCCTGATCTCCTTTTTCTCTTCTTCTATCTCCTCCTCATCCTCCTACACCTCCTCCTCTTCCTTCTCCTTCTCCATCTCCTCCTCCTCCTTCACCTCCTCGTCATCGTCCTCCTCCCCTTCGTCCTTCTCCTCCTTGCCCTCCTTCAGCCTTCAATCCTTCTGATTACTATTGCGGAACAGTTAACTTTGATAATCATTGAATTGTAGTAACAAGAAATAAAACATAGTAACATGTTCATTATCGTGTAATTTGACATTCATGCTTCAATTACGTCAAGGTCTGTATTTTGGGAATTTTAACCTGGTCTTGTATTTAAGACATGATCTATGAGAAGTTTTGAATTGGGAGAAGTTCTCGGAACACTGATTGCTTTTATAGGTGACCATTTTGTGAGTGATAATGTCATAGAACCAGCAGCGGAAGAAAGCTGTTTCACATCATAGTAATCTTCGTATTTATTTATTTATTTATTTATTTATTTACGTCAAAAAAACAGTTAAAAACTGCGTATGACGGGCTATGGGGAAAAGTGAATTGTGTGCACATTTTCAAAATTCTGTGATCCCTACACTAAATCATATACTACTTAAGTTTTGAATTTTGAAAGGGAGAAAAAAACAAAACAAAAAAACTCCCATGTAATAAAATCTATTTTCAAGGATAAATAAGCAATAAATTTTCAATTTTGAAAGGGAGAAAAAAAACAAAAAAACTCCCATGTAAAAAAATCTATTTTCAAGGATAAATAAGCAATAAATTTTGAATTTTGAAAGGGAGAAAAAAAAACAAAAAAACTCCCATGTAATAAAATCTATTTTCAAGAATAAATAAGCAATAAATTTGGCTCTTATTACTTCCTGCCGCGACAACGTGGAAACGATAATTTGAATAATTGTATTTCCCACTGAATTCTAGAAGACGTGCACAGAAAATGAAGTTACATTTATGTCCAGAAGCAAAACAAGGGGCCATCTCAGCATTTGCTCAATGGATCAGGGAAACTGGACGAAAAACCTGATCGAGATGGGGGTCATTGACCCGGAAGCTGTGTTACAATAGTTTGTTACAGGTTGTTTATACTCATTTATACAGTCCAAATGGTAATTAATGCATTATGTATCATTGTTAAAATTAATGTTACTTTTCTTGTGATGCTCAGTATAGTCTCTAATTGTATAGAAACAGTTATGCAGCAGAAACGATTTCACTTGTGATTTAAACTTTTCTATTGAATTTAATCGTTTAATGTCATCTGGCAAAGTGTTGTAAAATAATGTACATGTATTGTATGTGAATTTTTTGTAATGAGCTGTTGATACTGTCACCTGATGAATATGATTTCTACGTCGAGTGTTATAGTAATAGACTTCGGCATTTTCTGAAAAAATATTCCCGCCCTTAAGCAAGTCATTTTTTACAAAAAACCACTGATTCGTAAATAAAAAGACACGGTAATGGTAGAATTCCTAGATTAATGAAGAGAGGCTTACAAGAATCACGTGGGTGGGATTTGGTTATTATTCGTACAATTCGTTTTTGTAATCTAAAAGTCTGGGAGCTATAAGATGTATTTCCCCAGAATATTATGCCATATCTCAGGCGGGAATGAACATTCGCGAAGTATACACAACGAGCAGTATGAAGGCTGACTGAATTTGCAAGAATTCTGATCGTATCATAATTCGTTCACGTGGCAAGGATCTCCGCGCTTTTTTGTAGCTCGGATAGCAGATATAAACCCGTCTGGAAAATAATTTGACCCACTTCTGAGTTGCCGCTTTACATCTTTTTCACTGAAAGAGTGAGCGGTCACCTTCATTTTGTGCGTGACCTTTCATTAAGTACTTGTGGGTGATGGATTTGACCTAGATAGCGAACTGCGTAGAAACAAAGAGCCAATATGAATTTATTCTTTTGTTGGCCGGCACAATCGTCTGAGTAAAAGTTAACTTCTGTATTCACTGAGGTAACCTTTTTCTTTCAGTACAGTAGAATACAAGTGCCCAACACGATAACCCCTTGATGTATGTTTGCTTCATCCCACACGTAACATTGACATCCATTTGTCTTGAGGTCATACATTGTGAAATGAATATTTAATTTTGATTGGTAGTAAAAAATGGAGATCATAAACTGCCACAATACCTTCAAAGTTATTTTTATCATTTTGTTTTTCAGATCGGGATAAATCTTTTTCCTCCAAATGTTCATCATGGACCTTTTGCACGCGTTTTTTTCCTGCGTCATCCGCTTTTTCATACGCGACACAAATTTAACACCGAGTCTTTTTAGGCCCAAAGAACGTAATATATTATTGGGTGAAGGTGGTGAAATATGACATGGTTGGCGTGTGGTTTCTTGTTCCTCTCGCACAAGTCTAGAAAATCCCCGTGGATATCACAAACTGACTTATTGCCGTCAATAATGTGCTCCCATACAAGGACTCTATTCTCCGTATCGATTCAATGTGTTTTCGAATCCCTACACATATAGCTGGATCCTGAGTGGGTTGTTTTCCATGTTTACCTCTTAGATTTGGCTCAATGAAAAGGCCTGCCTTCTTACGTTTCTCCAGATTTCCATCGATCCGCAGATTTCCATCGATTGTTCCATATATTTAAAAAATTAATATTGAAATGGCAAAGAATTAACAAATGTTCTCGAGTTTTCCTTCTTGTCATCCTCCTTCTTCCCTGATCTTTTTCTCCTCTTCTGTCTCCCCCTTCTCCTCCTCCTACACTTCCTCCTCTTCCTTCTCCATCTCTTCCTCCTCCTTCGCCTTGTCCTCGTCCTCGTCCTTCTGTCCTCTTCCGCGTCCTCCTTCTCGTCCTCCTTCTCCTCTTCGTGCTTCTCCACCTTGACTTCCTTCTCCTCCTTGCCCTCCTTCAGCCTTCAATACTGCTGATTACTATTGCGGAATAATTAACTTTGATAATTATTGAATTATAGTAACAAGAAATAAAACATAGTAACATGTTCATTATCGTGTAGTTTGACATGCATGCTTCAATTACGGTTTGGTATGCAATGGACAAACTTGTTTTCAGTTAGTTCTACAGACATAATATGAGAACTAAAGGATCTTACAAATTGGTATAGAAATGTGAATAATATTTTCGAATGTAATTGTTGCTAATCAATTTCAGAAGGTCTGTATTTTGGGAATTTGAACCTGGTCTTGTATTTAAGGCAGGTTTGATGTGCAAATACTCGAGAATCGCTTTATTCTTTATTACAATCACTTCCGCATATTCATTTCTATGAAAAGTTTTGAATTGCGAAATATTGAATTGGGAGAAGTTTTCGGAACTCTCATTGCTTTTATGGCTGACCATTTTGTGAGCGATAATGTCATAGAACCAGCAGCGGAAGAAAGCTGTTTCACATCATAGTAATCTTCGTATCATAATTCGTTCACGTGGCAAGGATCTCCGCGCTTTTTTGTAGCTCGGATAGCAGATATAAACCAGTCTGGAAAATAATTTGACCCACTTCTGAGTTGCCGCGTTACATCTTTTTCACTGAAAGAGTGAGCGGTCACCTTCATTTTGTGCGTGACCTTTCATTAATTACTTGTGGGTGATGGATTTGACCTAGATAGCGGACTGCGTAGAAACAAAGAGCCAATATGAATTTATTCTTTTGTTGGCCGGCACAATCGTCTGAGTAAAAGATAACTTCTGTATTCACTGAGGTAACCTTTTTCTTTCAGTACAGTAGAATACAAGTGCCCAACTCGATAACCCCTTGATGTATGTTTGCTTCATCCCACACGTAACATTGACATCCATTTGTCTTGAGGTCATACATTGTGAAATGAATATTTAATTTTGATTGGTAGTAAAAAATGGAGATCATAAACTGCCATAATACCTTCAAAGTTATTTTTATCATTTTGTTTTTCAGATCGGGATAAATCTTTTTCCTCCAAATGTTCATCATGGACCTTTTGCAAGCGTTTTTTTCCTGCGTCATCCGCTTTTTCATACGCGACACAAATTTAACACCGAGTCTTTTTAGGCCCAAAGAACGTAATATATTATTGGGTGAAGGTGGTGGAATATGACATGGTTGGCGTGTGGTTCCTTGTTCCTTTCGCACATGTCTAGATAATCCCCGTGGATATCACAAACTGACTTATTGCCGTCAATGAATTGCCGGGAGTAGTGTGCTCCCATACAAGGACTCTCTATTCTTCGTGTCGATTCAATGTTTTTTCGAATCCTTGCACATATAGCTGGATTTTGAGTGGGTTGTTTTCCATGTTCACCTCTTAGGTTTGGCTCAATGAAAAGGCCTGCCTTCTTACGTTTCTCCAGATTTCCATCGATCCACAGATTTCAATCGATTGTACCAAATATTTAAAAAAATCAATATTGAAATGGCAAAGAATTAACAAATGATCTCGAATTTTCCTTCTTTTCATCCTCCTCCTTCTCCTTCTCCTACACGTCCTCCTCCTCCGTCGTCTTCTCGTCGTCCTCGTGCTCCTCCTTCTCCTCTTCGTCCTTCTCCTCCTCGACTTCCTTCTCCTCCTTTCCCTCCTTCAGCCTTCAATCTTTCTGATTACTATTGCGGCATAGTTAACTTCGATAATTATTGAATTGTAGTAACTAGAAATTAAACATAGTAACATGTTCATTATCGTGTAGTTTAACATGCATGCTTCAATTACGGTTTGGTATGCAATGAACAAACTTGTTTTCAGTTAGTTCTACGGATATAATATGAGAACTAAAGACTCTTACAAATTGGTATAGAAGTGTGAATAATATTTTCAAATGTAATTGTTGCTAAACAATTCCAGAAGGTCTGTATTTTGGGAATTTGAACCTAGTCTTGTGTTAAAGGCAGGTTTGATGTGCAAATACTCGGGAATCGCTTTCTTCTTTATTACAGTCACTTCCGCATATTCATTTCTATGACAAGTTTTGAATTGGGTGAAGTTTTCGCAACACTGATTTCTTTTATTGCTGACCATTTTGGGAGTGATAATGTCATAGAACCAGCAGCGGAAGAAAGCTGTTTCACATCATAGTAATCTTCGTATCATAATTCGTTCACGTGGCAAGGATCTCCGTGCTTTTTTGTAGCTCGGATAGCAGATATAAACCAGTCTGGAAAATAATTTGACCCACTTCTGAGTTGCCGCGTTACATCTTTTTCACTGAAAGAGTGAGCGGTCACCTTCATTTTGTGCGTGACCTTTCATTAAGTACTTGTGGGTGATGGATTTGACCTAGATAGCGAACTGCGTAGAAACAAAGAGCCAATATGAATTTATTCTTTTGTTGGCCGGCACAATCGTCTGAGTAAAAGATAACTTCTGTATTCACTGAGGTAACCTTTTTCTTTCAGTACAGTAGAATACAAGTGCCCAACTCGATAACCCCTTGATGTATGTTTGCTTCATCCCACACGTAACATTGACATCCATTTGTCTTGAGGTCATACATTGTGAAATGAATATTTAATTTTGATTGGTAGTAAAAAATGGAGATCGTAAACTGCCACAATACCTACAAAATTATATTTATCATTTTGTTTTTCAGATCGGGATAAATCTTTTTCCTCCAAATGTTCATCATGGACCTTTTGCAAGCGTTTTTTTCCTGCGTCATCCGCTTTTTCATACGCGACACAAATTTATCACTGAGTCTTTTTAGGCCCAAAGAACGTAATATTATATTATTGGGGGAAGTCAGTGAAATATGGCATAGCTGGCGTGTGGTTCCTTGTTCCTCTCGCACATGTCTAGATAATCTCCGTGGATATCACAAACTGACTTATTGCCGTCAATAATGTGCTCCCATACAAGGACTCTGTATTCTTCGTATCGACTCAATGTGTTTTCGAATCCCTGCACATATAGCTGGATCCTGAGTGGGTTGTTTTCCATGTTTACCTCGTAGATTTGGCTCAATGAAAAGGCCTGCCTTCTTACGTTTCTCCAGATTTCCATCGATCCACAGATTTTCCATGGATTGTTCCAAATATTTAAAAAATTAAAATTGAAATGGGAAAGAATTAACAAATGTTCTCGAGTTTTCCTTCTTTTCATCCTCCTCCTTCTTCCCTGATCTTTTTCTCATCTTCTATCTCCCCCTTCTCCTTCTCCTCCTCCTACACCTCCTCCTCTTCCTTTTCCTTCTCCAACTCCTCCTTCGTCTTCTCGTCGTCCTCGTGCTCCTCCTTCTCCTCTTCGTCTTTCTCCTCCTCGATTTCCTTCTCCTCCTTGCCCTCCTTCAGCCTTGAATACTGCTGATTACTATTGCGGAATAATTAACTTTGATAATTATTGAATTATAGTAACAAGAAATAAAACATAGAAACATGTTCATTATCGTGTAGTCTGACATGCATGCTTCAATTACGGTTTGGTATGCAATGGACAAACTTGTTTTCAGTTAGTTCTACAGACATAATATGAGAACTAAAGGATCTTACAAATTGGTATAGAAATGTGAAAAATATTTTCGAATGTAATTGTTGCTAATCAATTCCGGAAGGTCTGTATTTTGGGAATTTGAACCTGGACTTGTATTTAAGGCAGGTTTGATGTGCAAATACTCGAGAATCGCTTTATTCTTTATTACAGTCACATCCGCATATTCATTTCTATGAAAAGTTTTGAATTGCGAAATATTGAATTGGGAGAAGTTTTCGGAACTCTCATTGCTTTTATGGCTGACCATTTTGTGAGCGATAATGTCATAGAACCAGCAGCGGAAGAAAGCTGTTTCACATCATAGTAATCTTCGTATCATAATTCGTTCACGTGGCAAGGATCTCCGCGCTTTTTTGTAGCTCGGATAGCAGATATAAACCAGTCTGGAAAATAATTTGACCCACTTCTGAGTTGCCGCGTTACATCTTTTTCACTGAAAGAGTGAGCGGTCACCTTCATTTTGTGCGTGACCTTTCATTAATTACTTGTGGGTGATGGATTTGACCTAGATAGCGGACTGCGTAGAAACAAAGAGCCAATATGAATTTATTCTTTTGTTGGCCGGCACAATCGTCTGAGTAAAAGATAACTTCTGTATTCACTGAGGTAACCTTTTTCTTTCAGTACAGTAGAATACAAGTGCCCAACTCGATAACCCCTTGATGTATGTTTGCTTCATCCCACACGTAACATTGACATCCATTTGTCTTGAGGTCATACATTGTGAAATGAATATTTAATTTTGATTGGTAGTAAAAAATGGAGATCATAAACTTTCACAATACCTTCACAGTTATATTTATCATTTTTTTTTTCAGATTGGGATAAATCTTTTTCCTTCGAATGTTCATTATGGACCTTTTGCAGGCGTTTTTTTTCCTGCGTCATCCGCTTTTTCATACGCGACACAAATTTATCACTGAGTCTTTTCAGGCCCAAAGAACGAAATATTATATTATAGGGTGAAGTCGGTGAAATATGGCATAGCTGGTGTGTGGTTTCTTGTTCCTTTCGCTCATGTCTAGATAATCCCCGTGGATATCACAAACTGACTTACTGCCGTCAATGAATTGCCGGGAGGAATGTGCTCCCATACAAGGACTCTCTATTCTTCGTGTCGATTCAATCCCTGCACATATAGCTGGATCCTGTGTGGGTTGTTTTCCATGTTTACTTCTTAGGTTTGGCTCAATGAAAAGGCCTGCCTTTTTACGTTTCTCCAGTACTGTTCGAATTGGACGGTCATTAATATCCAAAGAATTTTCGAAGAATACTTAACACTCGCAATTTCTGATTTTTTGTAATGAAATAGAATGCATGTACTGTGTTCGGAATGTCGTTGCTCCCCCGCGAGTATAACGATATCGTGGGATAACAGCTTCCGTAGAATTGGCGATGTATTGCCTCTTTTTTATACATGTCACCTAATGCCCACTTATCTGAAAATAACTGGTGGAAATAACTGCAGTCAATTTGTAAATTACTTTAACACTTCAACCTGAAATTTTGTGCACATAATAGTTTCATTTCCCTTCGGTCCCTTAGTGTCTTGTTGTATGTGTTTTGTAGGCGTTTCCTTGTTTCTTGCCCGGGAGTGGCAGTGCATCAACTGATGTCATTGCAGCGCCTCTGACCGGGAGGTCAGGTCTTCCTGGATAGGTCGATAGGAGGTCGAGTCCTGACGGCGACAGGATTTTCGACACTAGCTTTTCAGCTAGGTCGAATTCAATCGTTGTCTGGAGGAGAATTCTGGCTGCTCTGATCGGTAGTTTTCCGTGGTTTCTCTGATTAACACCAGGCGAATACTGCAGCAGTACTCTACCAAACGGGCCACGGACCGCGCGCGATCTGTCCTTGCTCGTCCTTGTCCTATTCTCTCCCCTTACACACACACTTACACTAACATGCACTACACAACCACATATTCCGGGAGTCCGGTCGGGAGCTTAGAGCCTGTCCCGGCTGGGGCGGTGCCCCGCTGGTGAGAGAGTCCTGGTTAGAGGGAAACTCCACTAGCCGACGGTAGGTCGGCGCCGGATCTCGCCATCCAGCGGGGGAAGATCACCGCCATCTCCCGAGAAAAAAAACATGCAGTACACTAACGGGACTAATGACCAAAGCAGTTGACGCGCCCGGAAACACGAAAAAATCAATCAATCAATATTGTTTCTTGATTTCTTCAGACGATTGTTTTTCCAATTTTCTACATTTCTCTTAAGTTTCAAACCTCTTTTGGGTGGGCTCGCCTGGATAGACGGATTCTGCACTTCTGTTGATGAAAAACTTTGTAGTATTGATATTACAATTTTAATACAAACAACTGTTTAAAGATGTAAAATTGAAGGTTACTGTATTAACCCTTCAGTGATCGCCCTCAAAATTGAAACGCCAGTGGTCGAGTTGATTACAATTGTAATACATTAAAAAAAATCTTATTAACAATACTTTACGAACAAATCGTCTTTTAGTTCAAATTTGGACGAGTAATGGTATCTGAAACAGTGAACACTTACAAAATACTATTAAATTTATTAGAACTTTGACAAATTCTATGAAATGCTACACAATGATGCAATCTGATTACATTATTATAGCTTTAAACAAATATACTTAAATACATGCGAGTAAATATTTGTTTTTGAAAAGTCTTGTGGTATGTTTTGTGCACTTATTACTTTGCATTGCAGTTATTAAGTAAAGCAGTTTGGAAATATTGTTTAAAAATTCTTTGGGGATTTCTGAAAGATTGCATACATGCGACAAATCCCCACACAGAAGAATAAAAATGGCAGAATATAGAGGAATAGGCGTCTGTTATACCGCAGGACATTCTTTACTGAGTGAACCATAACTTATGTAGATTCAAGAACGTATCAGAGCGTAGTTCGAGCATATACTATAACGTGAGTACAATTTAAACTAGTCGGTAACGAAATGCCACCTTCCCTCTTCTGCATTGCTTCCGATTTCCCCTGCAACCGTGGCCTTGTTCGCCTATACCAAATCCCTGGCGACCGGCACCTTTATAAAATAGTTGCACTGTATTATACGAGTTAGGAATAAGTTATTGGAATCATGACTTTTCTGTACATTTCGTGGGAACTATCGGCTGAACAGAGTGACAAAGAAATTGTCTTAAATTGAAGATCGTAAGATGCAAGCATGCAAGAATTACTTCAATCACAGATATTTTAACTCTAAATATTAATAATTTATTCGAAAAAATGCGATTTGGAAAGCCCGGTCCGTTCTGTGCCGCGCTTGTGGCGGGCAGCAAAACCCCTTCCCTGAGCGGGCCGCGTGTCAGTCGGCGGGGT
Source organism: Teleogryllus occipitalis (assembly GCA_011170035.1). NCBI lineage: Eukaryota > Metazoa > Arthropoda > Insecta > Orthoptera > Gryllidae > Teleogryllus > Teleogryllus occipitalis. Next base: position 19,566 of record BLKR01001979.1, read on the forward strand.
TGGGGTCAGGGTGCCTACGCACATGCGATGCGATGTGGGCGGGGAAGGGTCTGTAGGGGGAGGGGAGGGCTGGGGCCGGGGCCAGGTCCAGGGCCGGCGAAGCGACGGGGCTGGGCCCGGCGGAAGAATGGGCTCGTGAGTCAGCCGCTGAGCCGAGAGGCAGGTAGTCGCAGAGGCGGATCCAAGAAGTAATTTTTTTTTGCGGGAGGGGGGGGGGAATTCGGTTCCGACACTCCATTATCATCTTCGAAACATTTTTTTAAATTGTTAGTTTGAACTTAAAAAATAAAGTGTACGAGCATATTCACAACGGGAATACGATTTTAGATGTGATGATCTCCATTTGTGGTATTTATTTTGGATAAACTGAGTAAAATTACAAAGCATTGTTTGCTTGGAGGAGCATGTTCTCTCTCCACTGTATCCGCCACAGGGTAGTCTCATGACTTCTCCAAATGTATGGAAAATGCCCACCATCTATACTTCCGGGTAGGGCCATATTCGTCTTTCAGGTAGGTTTTCGGACTCAAAAAACTGTATATAGTCTTACAATTTAATATTCTGACCTCGTTGTTATTCGATTATTTTATGGTTTATGGCCTACTCATAAATCGTAGAAAGCGAAAAAATGGCACCAGTATTCATTGACAATATTATCTGAAATATCCCTGAATAACAAACTCATGAAATCAAAATTATTCCAACTGTGCAATAATTACCTTTATAATGGAAAAAATGTGCTAGAAATTAAATCTATTTTTAATAGCAAAAATTTCATAAAGATATGACAGTCGGTATAGAGTAAACAGTTCTCCGAAGTTCGCGAAATAAAGGGCTCCGTTGAGTGTCAGTTAAAAAAGTTGTCTTACAAAATGGCAGTTAAAGAGAAATATAATTTTCCTTCTTCATAGTTGATTTAAGGGAAAAAAAGGTTGTTAAAAATGTAAGGAACAAGTTTGTTGAAAATCGAATTGTTTATATTTAAATTAGAATTGGCAGATGATCCCAACTGGTTCTATAGATGAGATTTTAAAAGAGGTTGATGATCAAGAGGTCTTCTAGGGGTCTAGAGCAGAGTATTGCACCGACGACTGATCGGTATAATCAAGAATTCTAGATGAATATCTCTTCAGTTCAAAAATATGATGAGAATAATTTGTTTTCTGCTATTTATTTTTTCTTATAAAAACTTGTAATTTTTGTGAAATTAAAAATGATAGTACGTTTACAAAACAAACAATTGATAAATTTATCCTAAAATTTTTGTTAATGTTTTTTGTGTAATAAAGATAATAAGACATATATGTTTCATTCCTTGTGTTATGAATACAGTGTTTTCATAGTAAAGAGAAGAACGTAAGGGGGTTAATGAAGTAAAGCATTCTTTTGAAGGGGTCGATGAAAGAAAAAGGTTGGGAATTCAACATTTATGGTAATATAATATATCAACCGCAAAATAAAACAATATTGTCACAAACCGGGTGCGGTAGCTCAGTGCATCAACTGATGTCACTGCAGCGCCTCTGACCGGGAGGTCCTAGGTTCGAGTCCTGACAGCGGCAAGATTTTCGACACTAGCTTTTCAGCTAGGTCGAAATCAGTCGCTGCCTGGAGGAGAATTCTAGCGGCTGCTCTGATCTTTAGTTTTCCGTGGTTTCTCCGATCAACACCAGGCGAATGCCGGAGCAGTACCCTACCAAACGGGCCACGGACCGCGCGCTATCTTTCCTTCCTCTTCCTTGTCCTGTCCTCTCCCCCTTACACACACACACTAACATGCATTACACTACCATATATTCCGGGAGACCGGTCGGGAGCTTAGGGCTTGTCCCGGCTGGGGTGGTGCCCTGCTGGTGGGAGAGTCCTGGTTAGGGGGAAACCCCACTAGCCGACGGTAGGTCGGCGCTGGATCTCGCCATCCAGCGGGGAAAGATCAGCATCTCCTGAGAAAAAACATCCACTACACTAACGGGACTAATGACTAAAGCAGTTGACGCGCCCGGAAACACGAAAAAACCAAACCAAACCAATATTGTCACAAAACAAGCGCACGAGAAGAGTCTGTCGCCAGAGCATATGCGAGGGCGACAAAAGACGAGCGCGCGAATCACCTCGCGCACGCGTTGCAAATAGTATATTTTAACATGCCGTTTACAAAAGGTGTTTTGGGCACGCTTCGCGATGTTTCGCTCACGCTTCGTAAGGGCTCGCACCGGGAGCGGTGGCTCAGTTCAACTGATGTCACTGCAGTGCCTCTGACCGGGAGGTTCTAGGTTCGAGTCCCGACGGCGGCAGGATTTTCGACACTAGATTTTCAGCTAGGTCAAATTGAGTCGTTGTCTGGAGGAGAATTCTAGCGGACCGGCTGCTCTGATCGGTAGTTTTCCGTGGTTTCCCCGATCAACACCAGGCGAATGCCGGAGCAGTACCCTAACAAACAGGTCACGGACCGCGCGCGATCTTTCCTTCCTCCTCCTTGTCCTATCCTCATCCCTTACACACACCCACACTTACACTAACATGCTCTACACTACCACACATGTCGGGAAGCCGGTCGGGGACTTAGAACTTGTCCCGGCTGATGGGAGATATCTGGTTAGGGAAAACCCCGCTAGTCAACGGAAGGTCGGCGCCGGATCTCGCCATCCAGTGGGGGAAGATCACAGCCACCTCCGGATGAAAAACATGCCCTACACGTACGGGGCTAATGACATCGGTAGTTGAAGCGTCCGGAATCATCAGCCGCCTTACTTGAATCTGCAGAAGTGTTTTCAACCAGCAACTTGTTTTTCCGAACTTAGGTCCATCGAGATAACTCGCAATTTTTTATCGTCCTTTTTCACGTGTTGTAACATTTTTAGAAGAAAAGTGTATTTTTACTGTTTGTATATGTAATTTGCGTGTAACCCCGATTCCGGGTATGGTCTTTTCGCTTGCCTTATGGGTCAGTAGCAGCGCTGGTGTTCCCTCGAGGCGACTCTGATGGAGAGGTCCGAGGGTTCGAGTCCCGACGGTGGAGTTTCGACGCTACCTACCGAAGTAGGTCGAATTCATCCACTGTCTGCTGGAGAATTCTAGCTGCACAGATAGGATATTTCCCGTGGTTTCTCCGAACAATAACTGGCGAATACGGGTGCTGTTCTTTAACGGGCCACAGACCGTGCGCTATCTTTCCGACCTCATTTTTGGCCCCTTCTCTCTCGGGAAACATATACACTTACGTTCTCTCCTTCAATCGTGCTTCTCTCCTTCTCGGTCGTCGCCAGATTTCACGTTCAGCGGGAGGAGAGGAACACCGACATCCCACGGGTTATAAGATGCACTAGGTCTACAGGACTAATAACCATAGTAGTTGACGCGCCGAAAACATTGATCAAACAATCGCTCCCCTCTTTCCCACGGAAAACTTCCGATCAGATTAGCTCGCTGCAAGGGGTCTCGAGACAGCGACTGAAAGTGACCTTATTCTTCTTTCGCCCTTAGAAAAAAGCTGATGTAAACAAACCGGAGGTATTCATCCGCCTTGCTCCGATTCTCAATCGCCGACTCCGGTCGCACTATTGCACATGTTTCGGCCATGCGCGCTCGGTATAGTCAGCGATCGCTCGAAAAGAGAACCCGGCTTCTGCAGAGCACTAGGCGAATATTAACATTTCTAATTGCTCCGCAAACGCATCTTTTAAAACATTAACAGAAACTACTGATAGTAAATCTAATCGTATCACCCTCAATTACCAGTTTGCAAAGTTGATCTTTTAAAAAAAATCTTTAGAGAAGGAAGTGATCAAGCGAATGCCAATATCCAAATTACATTATTTCGACTATATTAACTAATATTACTCTTTAGTCTCATGCAAATAATTTACTTACGATCAATCTGCTTCGGGAAGAGGTTTAAATCGTTCCATGTCTGAAGCAGATGATTCGGTGCTGGAAAAGGAACCTTCGGTGATGAGACTATCTCGTTCACGACACTGTCACTAAAGCCATCTACCTCCCACATTGTCTGTTCCTCTTAAATTGCATGCCTAACTGCTGTACACCGGCGCTCTGACTTCTCTTTATTTATTTATTTATTTATTTATTTATTTTTTACGTCAAAAAACAGTTAAAAAACTGCGTATGACGGGAATGAGTATGTACTATGACGTATGCGTATGACGGGAATGAGTATGTATGTAGGACTGCGTATGCGTATGACTTCAGAAATGCCTTGCTCGAGAAGTTCATGCACTTTGCGCATTTTAAATGTTTTATTGTTGCGCGCTACATATTCTTTCACTTAACTCCATACCAACTCAATAGGGTTTAAATTGCAATGGTATGGTGGTAAGCGAAGAACTTCAAATTCACGTTGTTTGGCAATTTCATCTATGACGTATTTGTTAAAGTCTATTGAGTACTTTTCAGTGAGTTTCTGGAGCTCCGCCTTTACTCAAGTTGACTCAAAATGTTCTTTCTCTGACAACCACTGTGCAATATCTGCTTTACGCCACGATTTATTCGGACGCCGAAACAGTTTTACGCTATAGTAAGGAGCATTATCTAAAACAATAACACTCTTCGGTTCTAATAACGAAAGCACACAAATAAACCAATCACTAAAAGTATTACCAGTCAGTTCTTCGTGGTAATCAGAAGTTTCTTTTCGATTCGAAAACAAACAGTGCCCCTTCCATAATCCCTGCTTCACTACCTATGTGAGCCACAATTAATCGCCTGCCCTTTCCTGAAGGATTTTTTAACCCAGTTGAGAATACTTGTTTTTTCCGTTTCACTGTTGAAGTCAACCCATACCTTGTCCGTAGTATGTCCTTCTGTCACCCACGTTTCATCCAAATATTAAATTATTTTAATCTGTTCCCGATAGAGCCCAGTGTTTCTTAAGTAGTTGCGCCGCCATAATACTATGTCGTCTCTGTCAATAATGAGATTTTTCCCCTCTCTTTTGGAATACAAATCAGCCTCGCTTCGCATGAGCATGCCGCCTCCCACCGTGCGTGACCAAAGCTGCGTCTGTCATCAGTTCTTAAGAAAGCGACAGCTCCAGTTACTGTGACACGCGCCTGGGGTTCAGTTCGCCTCTCGACTCTCACGGATTCCTTTTTTTCCCGCTAGAGCTGATACAAAGCAGTCGCTGGACTCATAACTGTCACCGACATCGATATCTCCTTTTCCGGAAGGGCAGGCGTGGGAACAATAGTCTCCTTATTTTGGAATCTGAGTTATAGATTGTAAGTTTCGTCTGAAATTTTAACATTAGCCGGCGGCGCTAGCCGAATTCGTTTACTACGCTCCGTGATGTCACGAAGGTTAAGCGAATTCGAGACTCGCGGGTTCTTGGTTGGGTGACCGGCCAGGAACCCCGGGATCTAACGTCGTCGAGCCCCTGGTCGAAGGGATAAAAGGCACTGACTGACTGCGACGTGACGAGACTTGACTTGAGATTATTCTCAGTAATGAAGTATGTGTATGAGTATAGTATGCTCAGTAACGGAGAATTACTCCAGAAGAAAGCGCTCAATGCCCAACAAGGGTTAAGAAACGCGTTGCATCAACAACGTCGCTACGAATTAAAAGAAAAGAAAAAGAAGTATTGTAAGAGAAATGAGCCACTACATCGAATGATTGTCTTCTGCACATGAACACACCTGAGGCTGTATCGCGTCAACTAACCAATGGCAAGCATCCTAAAGCACTTGCTATTGTTTACATCCACTTTTTTCGTAGGATGAACGGATAATAGCTATCTACTACGTATGGTCGAACATCCTGCCACCATCTGGACTCGGAACCCTATGAGCTCTCAGTTAGAGACACTGACAGTAGCAGATGATGCCCTGAGACACGTTAACCAGTCGCTGTAATGTGTATTATCCGCGCACGTTTTTTTTAAGCTCTCGCTTCGCTAGTTGCCGGAGGAGTGAAGAGTTTGGTTATTTTGACAAAAATAATTTTATATCGTATTTGTAATTTGTGTTTCGGTGCAAAATAGTTTCTATTACATGGGAGCAAACATTTCTGGTTATCAGATTTTGTCTACAACGCTCGTTGCTATCATTTATTGTTAATTCAACTAATGTTGGCAAGAGTGGGGGTAGGTATTCCGGGACTCTAGAAAACGTGCGCGTATAAATACCTCGAACCGTGCACTAGGGATACCTCGAACCGTGCACTAGCATACTATAGGGATCCTCTGATCGTGGATCGCGAGACCATCCGCGACAATAAATAGTTGAAAGACGGACAAAACATTCATCCCGCGTTGAGATATGACCCTACGACTCTTCTGGCGTATATGCCGAGTCGAAACGCGTTCCTAGCAACCTCGGCAACCCATCCTGACGAACAGTTGCCAAGTCAACATTTTTACAATAGGAAACTATTGTTCTTGTGGAGTTAATCGCCTATTCTGATATTGATATCAGAAAACGCGTAATTGAGGGGCGGGGGCCTGGGCGGAGGCTTGGGCGGGGGCCTGGGCGGGGGCCTGGGCGGGGGTCTGGACGGGGGCCTGGGCGGGGTCCTGGGCGGGGGGCCTGGGCGGGGGTCCTGGGCGGGGGGCCTGGGCGGGGTCCTGGGCGGAGGCCTGGGCGGGGGGCCTGGGCGGGGGCCTGGGCGGAGGCCTGGGCGGAGGCCGGGGAGGCGGGACCGCCCGGGCGGACCGCACAGCTGGATTGGCCGCCAGCAGAGGGTCGTCAACCGTTGGCTTCTTGGGCAGATTCGTCATACCACTTGGGTGGCCTCACGTGGGTGTATCCACATCGCCCTACTCGAGTCGTTCATTTGATACATGGGTGGCGGTCCTATGTGGGGCCGTTCAAAACATTCTTTCATGAGATTTTTTAAACCCCTGACACCTTTGGAATTACATGTTTGATTTCGCCTGTACCTGAGATGAAAGCTACTTCTTCCTCTTTATCGAGTTAAATAAAATAAATCACATGATACTTGTGTGAATCAGGTGGTCAGACGCAGTTCAGTCTTGACTCATATTGTTCAATCTGAATTGTAAATGTTGATATAAATATATTTTAATGTAAATTGAAGAAAAGAAATTATTGATTTTCAATTCTATAAATCAAATATTTCTATTTTATTTTTGAAATGCCAACTTCACTGTAGCTAGTGGTGCCAATGGGCTATCTCTCCTCCACATATATGCGAAACGATTCACATTATGTATTTCCAACATGCAATAAATAAATGCGTGCGCACGTAACTAGTATTTCATGGACAACACGCATAAGAATGATTTACCTGTATGCAAGTAACCGCCGGGTTAATTTTCGAATTCATTGTTACGAATTTTGTCAACGGAACATCTATTTAGTTTTTTTTAATATTTTGTCTCTGTTATGCTCGACTTTTTATGTTCTCAAATCGTAAGTTAAAATTAAATTTGTGTTTAAACTTCATCGCGACAACAAATCAAAAAAGTTACTAATCCACCCAGCTCGGAATGCAGCAAAATGACAGTCGCAATTCCATGACAAATAATTCAGTGAACTAAAGAGTGACAAAGAAGCCTCTGTAAACGGATGTGGCTCTGCCATCAATACTCACCAATTATATTATTATTTATTCCTTCATTACTCATTAATTTTTTGTTTTTCATTATTTTTTTTCCTATGGCTTTTATCCAGCCGACAGCCGGTTGCCCTTTACGTCCCGAAGGGACGCATATTCGACCATACACTAGACAAACGCTTGCGGGCTTCTCTGATCTGGGGTCAGCAGAACGCGAGGCCCTCCGCGACAACACACACAAAGTCAAGGGACAAACAGCCATGCCCAAGGCGGGACTCGAACCCGCGACCCTTCGGACCGAAGCGCTGAGTCGGTACTCGCTCTTAGCCACCTCGGCCATCCAGGTCGGCGTTTTTGATTATTAAACTTGTATTTAATACTTTTATCTCGAGAACACGTTACAAGCAATGACAAACGTCTGCGCAGTTCCGAGTCAACCTTGGTCGAGGTCGAGGGAGGTCGAAGGTCTTTGAAGTACAAAAGCACGTCGTTCAATAGCAAAATACATAAAACTAAAAACATTGATTAATCGTCGCCTGCTTTCTTTTCCATTTCTGAAAGGCAATGAGTTGCATAAATATTACGACAGAGACGTCCTAATTTGTGTCACGACCCCATAAATGCGTTCTTGCCGCAATGTTGCGTAATCTGGTGGTCGTAATGTTGCATTCTTATCGCGCAGCGTAATAATGCGGCGATCTGCCAGCGCCAGCGAACGGCGTGGCAGCCGAGGCGAGCTCTATCGGGAATAAAATGCCGTAGAAATGAGCGTGGAGAATATCGTAATGACTCGCGCTTGCTCATTGTGCGGGTCGCACAAGTTGGTGTAAAAAAAAAAAAAATATTCGTACAGTAGTGCATTTTTAACGATTATTGTAAGTTGCGCAGTAACTTACAAAAATTGTTAAAAATGCGCGTTTACTATCAATTGAATGGGTGAGTGGGAAAACAGCACTAGTCCAAAATTGATCATTTTCATTTTTTTTTCTACAGAAATTACTGCAGAAGACATGGTACTACATATTAAGACTGAAAACAGTTCATTAAAAGGATTCATTTGACTTCAAACTAGGCAGATCCTCTTTGACGATTGAAAGAGTTTGAGTTTGAGGTGAATTGAAAGAGCTTCAGTTTCAGACGTTTGGCGACACGGGCAGAAGCTGTTCGCAGCGGATGGTTCCGATTGTAACTTGCCAGTGGTACGGGGCTGATGTAATTTGCCTGTTATGTTATTGATCGAGAGTGTAACTAATGAATCGAATAGCGAGAGGACAGGGGAACTGTAAGCGAAGAAGCAGTAATTTTCGTTATTTTGCGTTGAAAAATGTGTTCAGTCAAGTTTGTAGACAAGCATAGAATATCACATATCTAGATTCAACGACTGTCAGGGATTCTTTTGCCAGGTCTAAAAGATAGAAGAGTGAAGCATAATAACGGACTTCATGCTACCGAGTGCGAAAATCTTGTTAATATAAAAGAACACCGAGAACCCTTTCCAAAAAAAATTGCACACAACTCAGATACTGTGAAGTTTATATCGAGTCAAAACACAGCCTGGTAACAAAAAATGAATTACATTGAAAACGAAAAGCTTAGAATTAGGGGGCGGATTTTGATGATTTAAAACATCGGGAAAATGGTCGATAAAATGCTCTTAAAATGTTTTTAAACATTCTTTTAAAAATGCCCTACAAGCAAAGAAAACTGACGCACAAATTGATCTACACCAGTTGAGATGAACAACTCAAGCTGATGGATATCTTATTGATTAATCCAGGCCTTTTCCTTTCTTTCAAATGAACTCAGCTTGCAAACTTTTGGTTTGAATTGTTACTTACCAGGAAGTCTATCTTCAGTTATCTCGAACCCGGTTAAACTGACAATGGCGCGATACAGGAATCTTAGATTACGTTCTCACAACGGCTGACATTGCAATTTCTGAGCGAAGAAATCGAATATGTGATCTAATAGGCTATTGGTAAAGGACTTACCAGGTTACCACTGAATTAATCCACAATTAGTTAGTAAAATACATTACAAATTTCCTTATCTATTGAGCAAATGCTGAGATGGCCCCTTGTTTTGCTTCTGGACATAAATGTAACTTCATTTTCTGTGCACGTCTTCTAGAATTCAGTGGGAAATACAATTATTCAAATTATCTTTTCCATGTCGCGGCAGGAAGTAATAAGAGCCAAAATTTATTGCTTATTTATCCTTGAAAATAGATTTTATTACATGGGAGTTTTTTTTTGTTTGTTTTTTCTCCCTTTCAAAATTCAAAATTTAAGTAGTATATGACTTAGTGTAGGGATCACAGAATTTTGAAAATGTGCACACAATTCACTTTTCACCACAGCACGTCATACGCAGTTTTTAACTGTTTTTTTTTGGACGTAAAATAAATATAAAATATATAAATTCATATAGTATGATATGTACAAAATACATAAATGACACAAGGATTAAAGTAAATCAAATTTAAAGATCATTTTTAATAAAACCCCGCGACGCCCCTGAGAGCCGTGACGCACAGTTTGAAAATCCCATAGTGAGTGAAACAACAAACTCGTTGAAAGCGAACTTGGGCTGGGCGAACTTATAGATAAGTTCGTCAAACCGAAAGTCGGGACTTTCGGACTTGATTCCCAATTTTGTGATTCATGATATTGTGAATATATATATATATATATATATATATATATATATATATATATATATATATATATATACTGCAAGCTTTTTTAGTTTAACATATTTAGGCCTTAAATATAGGTCTAGTTCCTGATATATGGTAAAGTCGTTGAATGTTTATGATTAATTTCTAGTGTACGTCGAAATAGTAAAATACGCATTGGCCTATACATCGTATGCCTAATCACAAGTTATTTAATAGTAATTTTTGTGTTTATAATAAAAACTAAATTTTATTAGAAAATAAAGTTATTACGACCGAAATGGTAGAAAGAGATACTCTCCTCTTGTCTGTGTAAAAATTTATTCCGACCAAAGAGAGCGCAGTGGAAGCTGTGTTCGCGAAGTGTTAAGCGATCGAAGATTTGTGCTTCGAGTCCAGGAACGAGTACGTCTTTTATTTACACAGGACGGCCGTTTTCTGGAATACATGGAAAACGGAAAAAAATAGGAAATTCCATTCCTCTGGAAAATTTCGGTAGCTCTAAATCTGTAGCTGATTTGCCTTTGCAAATAGTTATTATTATACTAGAGCGAATATTTATATACCAATTCTTGCCAAAAACTCTCGTTGTTACATATATTCATAATTCAACTTAATATGTAGTATATACTAAATAAGAACAGACCAGCTCAAGAATATATACACTTATTGCACTTCTCATAGTACGTCATAGTTTTTAACTGCTTTAGACGTGAAATAAATTAAGTCAGGGAAAATCAGGAAATTTATAGAAGATTCGTTAGCCAGTGAAATTTTTCAGAGGTTTATAAAACTAGATATTGTTTATTAAAAACATTGTACAACACTGGTTTTTGCTCAATTTATATTTATTGAGAAAATATTTTTAATTTTTTTCTCTTTCAAGATGACCAATTTAGCATCAGGCCGGTTTTAATATTTTCTTTAAAACATGTCAAATTATCTTATCAGAAAAAGTTGAAAAAAAACAACATGGGGAATAGTCGAAAATAATCTGGAATAGTCTGGGAAATTCGCCCCAGGAAATGAGTAGACTCATGTTATGTAATACGTTCATTTCTAACAAACCACGAGTAAATGAATGAAAGGTGAGTGGGAAGCTTAACGGAAAGAAATAGCATTTATTTGTTGTATTTGAGGTCTTTGCGAAGGCATATTTTTGGCATCCCCTCTTGAAGACACGAATCGCTCCGCCACTGCTCAGTAAAACGCCGCCGTAACCAGTTACATACAGATGGCGTCTTCCATGGATGACCTTGTGGCGTCTGCCCATGTCCCTAGCGACAGCAGGTGCTGAGCCTCTGTTGTTGGTTACCACTGCCCCACGACGACCTGCGTTACCGGCGGCGCCATACAATCACCACAATACTTGTTTTTTTTTAACGTGGCATCTCTAGGTCACGCGCGAAAGAGGGAGAGGGAAGGCAGACTCCAATAGGGAGCCGTAGCCGTCCAATAGAGTGACGTTGCAGCTCCCCATTGGAGCCTACCTTCCCTCTCCCTCTTTCGCGCATGATCTCCAGACGCCGCGATAAGGAAATCCTAATATACCTCCACGTGTGCGACCGAAGGCTTAATTGGGTTTCAGCAGTGGTGAAGCCTGGACTGACCTGACGAGAAACTAAGAACTTTTATACGCGAGTGTTCAGTAACGTTGGAGGCTGAGAAGTGCTCATCACTGAAGATTCATACTGTTAATGTAAGTAATCTCTAACTCGATCGATCGCGACATCGCTTCCAGTTGACTTATCTAAGGCGTTAATACTGAACATTAGCCCCGGAGACATTATTTCTTTTTAATATTTTTCAGTCCTCTTTACTTTCTCGCTACGCAGTGGAGAGAAAGTTACGTAATGCTGCGCAAAAAAACGGCCAATTTCGGCAGAAAAACTTATTATGGGGCCGTGGTAACGAAAAAGTGGATAAATTCAGCTGCTAAATTTAGGAAACAAATCCTCTAACACGTGATGTAGCGAGAATCCATGTTTTGTAGGTCTTGATACCGTAAAATCGATTGTCGGCAAAACGTCTGTCTGTCTCTTCGTCCGTCTGTGAACAACGCTGGCGGCTAAACCGTTCAGCCGATTTTCTCCAAAATTGACATTTCTCAATTGATTTGGCTGATGTCGCGGCCCCTTGAATTTGACTCTGATTTTTCGAAAATTGCGAAAGTTCAAAAGTTTTTCGGCGTCTTTCTACAGCTAAAATAATAAAGATAAAATTTTTTCCCATAATGAAATCTGTTCCTTAAAGATTGATTTGGAAGCAAGGTTTCGTACAATTTTTCGAAAATTTGAGTACTTTTCGCGCAATTTTGTGTGAAAATACGGGTGAGAGAGTACGCGCTGTTAATAGCACCACTAGTTTAATGTAGGACAACCACAATAAATACATTAAAAAAATTATATCATCATTTTATTCAATGAAATCCGACATTTCAGAGACTAATGTCTCCCTCATCAGATACTACTGAAAATGTATTTATAAAATTAGTTCAGAATGACGAAGCCAAAAATATTCGAAGCCAAAAAACCTAGCGCGCCCTCAGTGTGTCGAATAATCGCACTTAACATACGGTGCTCGTTTACGAGGAAGAATGAATCTTCAATTTCGTGTAGGGTTGCCATACGTCCTGAAAAAGCGGGCTATATATCCGGAATATCGACACGTGTCCTGCTGTCTCTCCAGATTTTGGTACTTTTGTACAAAACTTTTGTTTTGTATTTTGTACTTTTGTCCTGCCAAATGAACTGGATTTTTATATTCGGTTATATTTCCACACAGAATTACGAAATACTAGTTTATGTAACAAGGGCGCGAAACAGGTGATTCACGCACGAATCAAGTTTGTCGCCCGATCGCGAGGGCGACAAAGAGAGCGCGGGAATCACCACGCGCCCGTGTTGCGTGTACTACTTTTAACACGCCGTGAGCGAAACGCAATGCGCCAAGTAGAGGAATATAAATTAAATATCAAAACTAGAGGTGCTACAGAATGGCACAGACTTTCTCGTAGTAAAGTTTTCTAATTTCCTTGGCGTGGACTGGTACTGTACAGTCTTGTCCCTCCTTGCCTGCTTCCATCTATTGCGGTCCAAAGATATGTTTTTTATAATTTTCGCAACTTTTCGGTTTCCAAATAGTAGAACCAAAATTTTATTTTAAGAATGTCGTCCTAAATAGCAATTTTCAGTGAAAAATTTGAAGCCGGTTTTAAGAAAATGTCGATTAAGCGACATTTAAATGCAATGCGAAATTTGAAGCCCTTTTTCACAGGAATCTATTGAATTTTCGAAAAACTTCATTTACAATTAGTTAGTTAATGCCTTATTGTACGTGGCGAGACTCGGGCCATCAGGCCCGCTCTTCCGTCTAACAACGCAAATTTCGCTACGCTCCTTTCACCACTAAGCGGAGAAAGGAGGTATGATCTTGGGCGACGAAACAGGCGGATATCAATTTCGCTCAGAGGCTTCTTTTAGGCTTGAGGATCTTTTACATGCAGTAAATCTACTAACATGGGACAGCCGGCTTTGCTTCCCCTCCGAAGGAAGGCGTACGAAGGATTTTTTCGCCCTTAAAAATCCACGGCTTCGATAGGGATTGAACCCGCAAACTCGGCTACAACAGTCCGGTACGCTGACCGTTACACCACCGAATCCGCAAAAAATATTTTGAAGTACTTCCACTCACAAATGCAATAATGTATACACATTGATGGAAATGTTCATATTAATGGCGTGAGAAATATTTGAAAAAAATACATTTGTGTAATTTTTGAAAAAACAAAAGGATACAGCAAATGAACTTTACGTCATATTAAACAATGCAATTAGCACTATCCATTGGAAAATTTTGAAGAAAAAATTTGGAGCCCTTTTTGAGAAAATGGCGTTAGAGCGTTTCTGAAAATTCGGAATTTTGAGCTAATTTTTACATTTTTCGGGAAACTTTATTCGACATTATTTAGAACACAGGTACTCATAAATCTAATAAAGTGAAGAAATCGCCTCTACTGTAAATATTTCCGACGTGAGAGACAAGTAAAAAATTACATTTTTGTATTTTTTTTTTTAAGAATAGAGCAATATGGCGTTTATGTCATAATATAGGGTTTGGATTTGGCACTAACATTACCAAAAATTTAAAGAAAAAAATTGGAGCCGTTTTTGAGCAAATCTTGTTTTCGTAATTTTTTTAAATTGAAATATTGCACGTACTATTGCAGGAAACATACTAAAATTTCCAAAAAATCTACATGACCTTACTGGAAGAACTATTTATGGACAACAAATTTCATTTGAAGGAAAGATTTCTATTTTCAATTTTGTAGTTGTAGAAAGACACCGAAAAAATTCAAACTTTAGCAATTTTCGAAAATTCAGAGTTAACCGTGAAAATGGGACCTTGGCGACCGCTATAAGTGTATTTTACTCTATTCTTACAATAAATTTAAAGAAAAAAAAATTGGAACAGTTTTTGAGGAAATTTTGAAAATGTCCGGTGGGTTCATGTCAAGTACCTCCAGATTTTAAAGAATGTTTTTCAAAATTTCAAAGCTTCAACTAGAGCCAGATGGACAAGGGTTTCTTCAATTTGGAAAAGATCGTACGTGATTTAGGCGCTAGGTTTGTTCACATACGACGGACGGACGGACGGACGGACAAAGGCAGGCCGACGAACGGACGGACAAACAAACAAGCAAACAAACAAACAAACAAACAAACAAACAGGCGAACACACAGACTCGAAATCGATTTTCCGCAGCATTACATAACTTTCTCTATTCTACGTATATTACTCCCGTGTATACGTATGTATACGAGAAAGTAAAAACTAGAAATACCTTATAGGTACAACAGTAAATGGAGTCAAGTCTGACATAACACTACTGTTTGTAAAATTGTTCCGGGAGACCGGAACAAGGACGTCGTCAAGATGAAAGACAATTGCGAATCCTTACTGATGTTTCGCACTCGCTTCGCGATATTTGGAACTGAAAAAAATTAGCTTTTTCGCTCACGGAAAACAAGCTCGAGAAACCTCCTTTCGCTTACGGCCTGTTAAAAATACTCTTTTGGTATTAGTTGTGAATTACATCACAGAACTATTCCTTACATAAAAGAACGTAAGCGGCTAATTCCTTTGTTAAGCAAATATTGTTATTTTTGTCTCTTTACGGTACAATTCGAGAGCTGAAAATAGATAAAGAAAGGTTCTGTGTGCATTGAATGGAAGTGTATGTGTCTCTCACAATGCGATAATGCAAGAGAATCAGGAATGCTGGAAGGCAAAAGAGCTCAGTCAATAAGTGTTATAATATCGACCGAAGTTATGCTTTATTTAATATTTTAATTAAATACTCTGAAATATTTCACAAATTTTCTCATGGAAAAATCAGGAAATGGCCTGGATAACCTGTAAAAGTCAGGAAAATTAGTCCTTGGAAAAAAGTGGTCGTGTTATTCTTGAAAGTGTGCAATGTAATTTATCTTGATCTACTAATCAGGTTTTCACTTGATATACTATTTCATTATTATACGATTGATTTGATACACTATTTACTTGTATAAAAATAAACAATTTGCTCTGAAACACATTTTGGATGTCCTGAATTCCATTGTTATCTTTGAATTTAAAAGTTGTACAATATTAATTTCCTTTCAAAGATTGCGTTGAAATATGTTTGAGGTATATTATTAGAAGAAAATAATTGAAAGTTCCGTGCTGAGGATGATCAAGAAAATAAAACTTTTGTTTCCATTGGTGTTTGTACGTAAATGCGTCCGGTGTATCAGATACGTAAATGCGACCGGGTGAAACTGGAACTCCATTGCTGCCGTAAAGGGACCCAAACACTTTCGAGATACGTGGCAGCTTCAGCCGTCAGGGCATTTGCAAGTCTTCGAGACTTTTTACACGCCCTGGCGGGCCGCTGGTCAGTGCCACACACGGCAATGTGAAATCGCATCCTCCCGCGTTTGCAGCGTACAATTTTAATCGCATATATATGTCGTGATATATTAGTGAAGGTATGTAATACTATAATGAAATTTACAACTTCATATATAATTCAGTTAAAATATTGTTTCCTTTCATTTTAAATGCTCCCCGGCCTAAATAGTGAAGACCCTACGAAGACGTCTTTCGATCGGGCGGCGTTAGGCAGGCGTGATCTGGCTCCGTGGGCGGGTTCCGTGCAGCAGGCTTGGGCTTCTAGCGAATCCAGCTGACGAAGACGCAGCGATGGTAGTGATTGCGGCGGGGGGAGGGGGCCAAGGTCAGGAGGAGCGAAGGGTGGGGGAGCGGCGATCGCCGGCAGGATCTGGGGCACGTTTCGTGGCGTGGCAAATGGGGATCGGGCTTCCTCGCAGATCACTAGGGACAATGGTCCAATGCCTTTGCTAGAGACAAACGTGCGTCATATCCAGAAAATCTCTTGTCAGATAGGCATGGATAGTTCTATAAAAAATGGAGTAGAAGCTTATTAAAAGTTTGATTCCATTTTCTATTAATATTTAATCCGGCAGTAGGCGCGCGATCTAAGGAATTGAGGCGCGTGGCGACTCACTTTAGAGTTCAAAGGGAAGAACACACAACAGTGAATGCCGGAGCAGTACCGTAAGAAACGGGCCACGCACCGCGCGCGATCCTTCCTTCCTCTTCCTTGTCCTATCCTCTCCCCTTACACACACACACACACTTACACTAACATGCACTACACTACCACATATTCCGGGAGCTTAGAGCTTGTCCCGGCTGGGGCGGTGCCCCGTTGGTGGGAGAGTCCTAGTTAGGGGGAAACCCCGCGCTAGCCGACGGGGGGCCGGCGCCGGATCTCGCTATCCAGCGGGGGAAGATCACGCCCCCCCCCCCCCCGATGAAAAACATGCACTACACTTACGGGACGAATGACCTAAGCTGTTGACGCGCCCGGAAACACTAACCAACCAACCAATCAACAGTGAAAAACCAAATCCACTCTTGTTTGTTCAATAAATATGCGCATATTTTGAATTTTATAAAACGAGTTTAGATCCAACAAGTGATTTTCTAATTTTTGTGAGTATGATTGTTCTAACAACCTCTACAAATGTAACTTCATACATTGAACAGAATGCTGCTTCTCTTTTGGTTCTTCGCGTGTAGAGAAAAACTCTTACGTACCAAGAAAACATTTTTAAATACTAAAGATAGGGCTTGATTTCTGGTGGAATGTGACAGAACTGCGTTTCGGTACCCGAGGAATAATTATTAAATTATCTTATTAGTATATAATTATTTCTATTAAATTAATTATTTTGGGGCGCGTTCCGAGATTAAAATATTATAAATCAAGCACTAACTAAAAATGAATATAAATATAGTATGAATATATCACTATAATACACGTATACCATCCACCCGAGAATAGTTAATGTTTCATGCTAGAATATTTTATACTAAAAAAAAAGAGAAGACAACAGGGACAAATCTAAAAATGCCCTATGCGAAAGAGGAAACTAAAATAAAAGCGCAAATTACTATAATATGTATATTCCATAGTCAACTATAGAACCTAAATAACACCTTACCATAGTGGGTGATTTGAAGTAATATCGCTTACTGTGCGTCTGAATCGCCCACTACTGTGAACTGCGTGGCGTGGAGCAATAACAAAAAGAGGCGCGGGGTTTCTCAAGTTACTCCATCCGCATCACACTTCCTTTGGGAAGATATTTCTCGGAAAGGATCGGCAGCAGTTGAAAGATACACAGCCAGTTACGTGCATTCAATATTCCTCGAAAGGCATTGAGAAGCTTGAAAGATAACTAAAACATACAGTATGTTTACTTAGTTCGTACAGTAACATTTGGGAAATACTATGACCACAGACAAATATATTACAGTGAACAACTAGTGGGGCTACACAATGGCTTAGAGTTTCTCGTATTAGTTTTCTGTTTTCCTTGGTCTGGGCTAGCTATTCGGACTTGCCATATACTTTCGCCAGCTGCCATCTATCTCCGCCTTAAGTACATTTTTTTGTCATTGGCTCAATTTTTCGATTTCATAATGGTGGTACCGAAATTTTACTTAAAGAATATTAAAGAAGAGTATTAAAGAATATTATTATTATTGTATGGGTTAATTTGCGGGGAGACTGCCCGTAGGCAGTGTTCCGCACCCGAGTTTCGACCCAGGCTTCCTTCGAAGCCTACTCCCAACGCGGGTCTGGGGACTTTTATCTAAGCAGGTGCACCCCGTGGGCAGTCCCGTCTGCGCCTGGGATTTGACTCTCACTTTCTCCGCCAGATGTCGGGCTCAGTTAACTATATCGGAACTGTCTGGTTGGGAGAAAGTGGGATCTCGTTAGGGCGGGAAGTTGTCGGAGGGATTTAATTTTGCCTGGCATCCTGCCAGGGTTCTTTTACATGCCGCAAGAGTGACATGGCTACTGTGGATTTTCCGCCCTTCGAAAATCCGAGTTCCTTGGCCGGGATCGAACCCGCGCACTGGGGGCTCAGAGGCCAGTAAGCTAACCCGTCACCCACCGAGGAGCCCCTAAAGAATATTAAAGAGGACGAGAAAAAACGCCCTAAATGGCAATTTTCATTGAAAATTTTTGAGCCGTTTCTAAGAAACAGCGTTTAAGCATCACTGTAAATGCGAAATTTGAAGCTTTCACAGGAATCTATTGAGTTTTCGAAAAACTTAATTTGAAGTCATTTGAAGCACTTCCACTCACAAACACAATTAGGTATACATATCGATGGAAATCCATATTAGTGGTGGGGCTTAGCTTGTAACACACCTGGCAACCTGACTCCTTCCCGCCCCACTACATGCGCCCCCTCTCCCCGTGGCGACTTCTCTCACGGCTTAGCGGCGGAGCCCGTGCTTTTTAGTCAGTTGGGCAGGCCTGGCCTAAATCGGTCTGGCGATTTTCACCTAAATGGATATTCCCCGATCAATCTGAACTAACTCGAGCCCCGCAAATTTTTGAAACGGATAATTTGGACTTCGAGATTCGTGACATAAAGCGTTTAAATTTTTCAAAATTTTCTCAAATATAGCTCCAATTTTTTTATTAAAATTTCTACAAGTCTTATTTTCGTTTAACTATCTGAAGTTCCAAATTTTTTCATCTTTCTGCAAATTCAATACTGAAGTTAGAGATTTTTTCCTAAAAGAAATCTATTGTTGAAAGACAGATTGTAAGATAAGTTCATCAATCATTTTTCGAAAATATGGGCAGTTTTCACGTAATTTTGCATGAAATACAGACAGTATTTAAACATTTTTTCTCTCAAAAACATCCAATTTTTTTTATTAGTATGTAGTGAAGGAGGGTAAAAACATTATTGGGCTTGTTTTCAGCAAAATGTCTCCGAAACTCTGAAAAAACTGAAAAAGCACAGTATACAGTACACAGTACACAGTACAGTATACAGTACTTGATATTTTTGTTAAATGAAATCTATTCTAAAAAAGTAGTTCTCTGAAAAAGGTCAGGTAAAACAAGTAGTTTTTGCATAATTTCCACTTAAATTAAAGCAATTTTCTTTCATTGTTTCTTTTTGTTTCAAAAACGATTAAATATTTTTCTTGGAATTGTTTCCTTGAATAAAGGACTGTTTTGTTGAACTCTGAATGTTCAAAATTTCCATATGTTAGAAGTGATGTGAGGTACCACTAGTTTTTAAGTGGGAAAACTGAGTATAGCCATGCAAATAGCAGTGTAGGGGTAATGTTTTGACTTGCTGACTTACAGGATCTCTGATCGAAACTTGGTGCGGTGAAAAATGAATTGCTGATTGAAAACACTTTTGCAGGTTCATGTAGTTGTATAATATTGGATAGCTGTTAGAAATAATGTGAGAAAGTAAGTACTGTTGTTGCATCACTAGTTCAAGAATGATCAAGTGTATTTCATCTAATCCTGTTGAATAACTATATTTGAGAGAATTTATCAATAGGAACATTAGTGTGATGAATAAACAGAATTTGCTGTTCTAGAAGAAGAAAAGAGGGATGCTAGTGTTACAATTCTCTGTATTATCTTAAAAGTTGAGGAGAAAAGACATCTCATATATATTTTAAGGATTCTCAGTGATCAAACCTTCATGCAGTAGGTGAATGTTTTTCGGCAGTTCAGTTTTTCCATTTTTAATAATGTTCCTTAATGTATTTGTCTGTTTTTTGAATGTTTTTTTGAATTGTAAGGTTTAATTGGATCACTTAAGTTTGTTTTAGTTGAAATGCTTCAGGGTGTCTCAATTCAAGCCCATAAAGTTTTTAACACCGTATGAGTCACATGATGATGCTTAATATCATTTGAGAATTATGTGAAAACTGTATTTAAAATTTTTCTAATGTTCCTTTTTTCTTTCTTTTTTAAAACATACATTTTGTAAGTTGTTTTGTGTTATGCACTAAGATTGAAGGATTTTTGTTTGTAACTTTAATCAATATATCCAAACTTATTTACGAGACATTCATTTAGTCACTGTATTTTGAAATTACGTGTGGATATGTTTTTAGGTTGTTTAAAATTATTGGGACAATTGATTATTTGAATAAATTTGTGCTATGTTGTTATATATATGAAGGTCAATGTTAAACGAGGAGTAGTTATGCATTTTAACATTTGTAGTAATGGGGTATATGGTTGAGCCAGAATGGGTTACACGTGTTGATCATATTGCCACTTCCAGATTAATACTTTTTAGCAGATCACTTAGTTCCTTATGAACAACTCTAATATTCATATCTTGTAGGGTAATAAGATCACTGTTGTGGTAGCTTAGTAGTTTACATAGCTGCTCTTTGAATTGAAGCAGAAAATTATGTACCTTAAAATTAAGAGATCTGTTGATGCCAATGATATTTATGTCTCCTATTTATATTCTTGTGATTATAATTGTTCCTGAAACTTTAAAAGTCTTTTCAACACTCATCTTTTGTCCAGTCATTTGTTCAACAATTTTTTTATTATTCTTAACAAATATTGCAACACCACCTCTGTTATTGAACTCTCAATAGAAACCTGATTAAAGTTGGTAAATTATGATAAATATTGAGTACATTTAATTTTATTTTAGATAAGGTTGGTATGATTTAAATTAGTGATTTAAATGAAATGATTATTTTAAAAATCAATGATTTAAATCAATATTTATTATTTGTAAAATAAAAATTACTCAGATAAAAAGACATCAATTACAAAATTGATATAAAAAATATATTATATTTCTTATAAACTCTTGCACATAATTGAACAATTTTGAGAAAATAAAATACAATAAAATTTACAATAAAATGAAGAAACTTATGAAACCAAGAACAGTAAAAAATTTGTAGTAGTTATATACTAATAGACTGAGGTGATCGATTAGTTTGTATCCGGCATTCAATTGTCTGTGGATAAAAACTAATTTAGCACCAATACTGCCTTAACACACGCAAGTTAATTTCTAGAAAAATATGTTTAAAGCTTCAACGGTGTCCATAATTATTATATTGTTTGTATTAAAATGTTTGCTAAAGCCACTTTAAGTAATACATTAAGGTAATGGGTATTAATAAAAATGGAATTTTATTAATACTCATTTAAAGAACAAAATTAATATTGTTAAAACTAATAAAGATGGTTCTTACTATTACTAGATTGAATAATATTAAGCTATTTCTTTGTGTATATGGATATGATTCCATTTTAAGTAGGAAGCACTCTTCCCACTGACTGTTAAAGGGTTAATGGGAAAGTGTGTAAGTAACTACCATTTTACCTCATATTTTAAATAACAGGACAACTATTAAATGGAATTTAATACATCAAAAACTGTCTTAATTTTTTTCATCAATTCAGTTGTTTTCAACAATTAGTGCTTTTTGATTAGGGTTGTATTGCACAAAAAATGATGAAATTTCTTTGAACGAAGAAAGCCTTTTTTTTAATCACGCTAATAAATGGTGCCTCAAAGTTATTTGGTAATGTGGATGCAAGTGATGTTTCAAGAGCATGAAACTATAAGTAACTCAAGTATAAAGATTTTGTGGGTTTGGGCGGAATTGCATCAGACCTCTCAAAAATATAGTAGCTATTTTTTAAAATAAAATTACAATAATTTGATGATAAATATAAAAACTGATGTTTTAATAAACTTTTTTCTGCTTTTAAAATAATTAAGGATAAATAAATTACTTAATGATTTTGGTTTAAACTAAAAACATTGAATACAATTTTTAAATATCTGATTTAAATTTTAAAAAATCTATTTTTTTTAGTCATGATTTTTTTACCAGCCTTAATTTAAGAGCATCTTCAGTAATGACTCCTACATGCATATATGTTTCTAATAGTATGGATCTGTTTTATTTTTAAGGTCTTGGATCATCTGATAGAGTGACTCCTGCCTGTGCCGACCAATAATGAACCCTTGTCATGAGAAGTAAATGACAACTAACCTATGCAAATTCACTCAGAAGACTGTCAAAACGTTGATGAAAAGGTACACAAAAGGTAAGACTAAATCAGGTTCATGGCAATTTCTATAATTTGTAAAAAGTAATCAACATGATTTCAATTTGATATGTGCCTGTAGTGAGGGATATTCATACAATTAACTGAAACCAGTTTATGCCCATTTGTGGGGGAAAAAACAAACACAACAACAACAACAACAAAACTTACCAAAATGTGTATTTCATTGAACTAGCAATTATCGTACTGGCAAGGACTTAACGCATTATAACTTGTAAAGAATATGTAAACAATATTTAACTAATAAATTGAAGATAAAATTTCGCTATAAAATGTTTACCATGGTGTTGTATCTTTCAAAATATATTTTATCTCAGTCAGCAGTAATTTTTACAAATAAATTTTGTCCTGAGGATGAAAGAAATGGATAATAAAAGTATTTGCAATGATTTTAATTATTGTGAATTGTGATGTTCTAAAGACTAGTTACAGTTATGTTTCAGTGATGTTCTAAAGACTATGGTACAGTAGTTGGGTTTTGAGAGTATAGTGAAATCTGATAAATGAAATATAAAAAATATTTTTTTGATATTTTCTCAGTGCCAAATTTAAGCCGAAAAATAAAAATTGTTGTTTACTGTATCTTTGTACAATGGAACAGGTACAAGAAAATCTCAAATTTTTTCTCAAAACTCCAATTGTAAAATTTTGTCAATTGTTTTTCAATAATCATTTGACCATAGTTAAAAAGTTGAAAACTATTTTTACTCTTTTTTTCACCTTTAAAAGCATTTATTACTTCATTATACTTTGAAAATCACAGCAACAGTAGTCTGCATTTATTTTAGGATTTATTATACATTTTTATTCGTTATTCTTTTTTATTCAAATTCAGATTGTTACAGTTACTTAGGCTATTGCAAGGTTTGTCTTCAAATTGAGAAGTAGAAATTTGAATAATTTAATGTCTGTGTTTATAGGAATTAGCAATAAACAAAGTTCTATTTCAATTTATTCTGTTTTGAATTGTTTTGAAGAAGTATTGTCAAAAAATTTTGGATATCAGGTTTGAAGCAGAAATTATTTTATATATAATGAAACAGCTGCTGCTGCAGGTCTTGATCTACACAATTATGTAGCTTCGAACTTCTTAACAGCGTCGAAAGAGCACAAATAATATTTACCAGGGAAATTGAAACTTGGGACAAAAGCAATAAAGTTTGTGCAATTCTATCTACAAATACCCTAAAAAACGAAATTGTGGCAATTTGTTGAAAATTTTGGTTTATTTTTGTCCAAGAACAGTAATAACTGTATGCGACGTATGGGAGAGAAGTATAATCAGTGCACATTTTCTTGAGCTCCAGAATCTCTTCACACTTCACCACTTACAGTTGAATGATGAATAAACGTACTGTAGATACTGATGGATAGAAGTACATTCTGGAAGTCGTTGCTGGGCCTTTTAATGCCAATCAAAATAATGTACAGGATTTTCATTGGCAGATACAGGTGGTTTGAGTTCTATGATTTATGGCCTTCCCAGTGAAGGGAGACCAAATCAAACAGGCATACTCAAGAATGGGTCTAACCAGCTAGTTAAAGAGAAGCTTGATCATATGGAGTGATTGAAATGGTGATGAGTTTCGCAGGATAAAACCCAAGGATCATAGAGCTTTGTTAACAATACTGTTAATGTGGTCGTTGAAATTGAGTTTACTGTTGAAGATAACTCCAAGGTCTCTGATGTTGTCAACCACAGGCAATATCCTCCCATTGAGACTATATGGAAAACTAATAGTACCCACTTTCTGGAGAAGCTAATGGTATAGCACTTGTCATGGTGCAGTGATATGTTATTCAGAAGGCACCACTTTTCGACAGCTTGTAAATCAAGTTGCAACTTGATGGCGTCATGAGTATCAATTATCGAATGATAAATCTTTGTGTCATCAGCAAAAAGAAGTATATTACTGTGTTTCAAGTCTGTAGGGAAATCATTGGTAAACAAGTTGAAAAGTAAAGGGCCCAGGTAGGATCCCTGAGGGACTCCAGATGGTACACGGTAGGAATCAGAATGGATACCATTGAGAGAAACATACTGCAGTCTGTTATGCAGATAAGAATTGATCCATGAAAGGAGCGAATCACCCAAACACATCTTAGTTTATGGATTAAGATTGTATGATCAACATGGTCAAACGCCTTAGCAAAATCCGTATAGATTGAATCAACTTGAGAGCCATCAGTGAGCGAATCAACAATAAACTTTTTAAATGTGACCAAGTTTGTACAGTTGACCTGCCCTCTGAATCCATGCTGGGAGTCTGAGAGTATGGGCTCAAAAGAAGATGTAAGATTAATGCACACTAGTTTTTTAAACAGCTTAGGGATGGCGTTTAAGATGGCAATAGGGCGGTAGTTCGTTACGTCAGATTTATCACCTTTTTTATGGACAGGGATAATCTTGCTCATCTTCCAAACATCACGAAAAGACCCACATCTGAGGGATTGATTAAATAGTAGAAGTAATGGGCTAGCTACGGCATATCTGCAATGTAACAAAAATAGATTATGAGATTGGGACGTAGTCCTTTTCTTGGATTTAAAGAACCAAGCTTCTCGCTTCCCAAAGATATCACACAACCGTAATTAAAGATTGTCGATGAAAGGGTCCTCAACAACCAAAACTGGAGAAAAAGCCGGAAGGGATGATGTGATGTTGGAAAATTGATTACTGAAGTATTGTGCAAAAATCGATACAGTATCACTCTATTCTGTACAATGAATATCCTGATAGTGGTATTACGTGGGATATGGTTATGCTTTGTGGTGTAATGTAAATGATTCCAGAAAAGATTGATATTAGAAGGTATAGATTCTTCAACTGAAGAGATATAAGTATTGTAGGAAAGCTTTTGGGCGTACTTTACTTTGGCTCTGATGGCAGAAAACAAACCATGAGTCAGTCGATTTTGATGATTGATAGTTTCTATGTAACCCTTTCTTTTCCCTGATGAGATGGAACAGTTCTGTGGAGTACCAGGGCGGGTAAGAGCTACCAAAAATCAGCCTCACTAGAACATAGTAGTCAATTAGTGAATAGAGAATATTACAAAAGATGTCCCCATTCGTATTAATATCCATGTTCCTAAGATAGGAATTCCGATCAATCTGATTAAGTTCAGAACAAAGTTTTATATTCAGATTAAAATCATAAACATAAGTAGGATTCAAATCACAGTCGACTGGATGTAATAAAGGCATTGAAAAAGTGAGCGATGGGTGGTAAGGATCACATTTGATAATATCATCAATAGACTGCTGTACATCAAGAGTGTCAAAATTTGAGAAAATGAGATCAAGCAACGAGTTTTATGATTAATGATACCATTTTGTTGATGCAGGTTCAGTAGAGCCAGTACGTTTAAAAAGGTAGTAACTGCCTCATTGACCGAAGAAGAAAGAGCAGGGGGAAAGTGTTGGCGAGTCATAGCTGAAAAGTGCCATGTCCCGGAAAGTTGAAATCGACGGTCAAGAGCATAGAAGCAGATGGGTTTGCTTCAGCAACATTTAGAAGATCGTCAGCATATGTGTCATATAATGATGGATTGGAGCATGGAGGAAAATATATGACTCCAATGATCAGACAGATCCTGTTTAGTAAAATTTTAACAAAAAGATGTTCGATGTTTAGGGCGCCAGTAGTGATCAGAAATGAAGTCAAGGAATCTCTGACCGCAATGAGAACACCTCCTCCTTGTTCATATATGCTAGAGTGAGCGACATGATCTCGATGAAAAATAGTATAATTATTCAAGTGAAGTTCGTCATCAGAGAAACTGTTGTTGAGTCATGTCTCACTCAAGATAATAATGTCATAGTCAATGACTGTTGAACAGATAGATCTCTGCAAGTCTGCAAGTTTTGTTCGCAAGCCTTTGGCACTGTGGTAATGGACATAAAATTTGTTAACTGGAAAATCTCTGCCTTAGTTTTTTGGATTCTGTATGATGCCATTTGATCATCCAAATTGATTGGGATGCCATTTCTGTAAACTATTCTCAGAGTCTTCTCGCTGTTCTCAATATGATTTTCGAATTCAGCTCTTAGTGTGTTTAGGTAATTTTGTTGTTTTGGTGTAATATTTTTTCTAGCAGAAATACCGAGAGATTTAAGCTTGCTTTTATTATGGAGAATAAGTTAAGCGTCGACATCACTCGAAAAGGTCACTTTCAAAGGAGGGGGTGACTGTTCTGGCCCTTCCCAATTCTCTCTGCTGACACCACCTTAGGAAGGAAGGGAATAGTTTCATGCATGGCATTGAGTCACTCGAGATCGTTAGCTACTCCAGGCTCGATGGCATAATCGAAGATGACATTAGAGGCTCGTTTATGACATTCTTCTATTTCCCCAAGCAAGACTTCTTTCAGAGAGCGGGAGACAATCGAGTGATTAACAGCACTTTCGAGGAATTTAACTCCCTCCAAAAGATTTTCAATTTTCGATTTTCAACATCTTTTTTTAAATTGGACATATGGCGCTCAAGCACCAAATCCAGTTTGTACATGGTAACCATAGCACAGCAAGAAGATAATCCTCTGTTAGATAAGGTCTTGGGGTGAGCAAAACAACTTGGATGGTATGGTGTTTTACAGACTTTGCATTTCTTGACTTCAGTGCCAACAGGAAGTTCCTTTTTGCAATAGCCGCAAGGAGTATTGGAAGATGGTTGACCTAACGAATGCATTACTGGAGAACGATTCACTGTCACTCTGAAGATTGCTGCTCCGGTTCATATTTGTTCAGAAATTAATACTAGGGAATTATGAGAATTGATTAGGTAGTCACATTGGAAACAGGCCTTAAGATGCAAGAGGGACTGGCGTGAATTTGGTTTGGCAAAACGCTAAGCATTAAGACTTAGCCTTAAAGAAATGTCACAGAGTTATTTTTGTGAGCTGGCAACACCGCTTAGCTTAGTGTATAAGCATATGGTCAGTTTGAGGTTAAACACACCAAAGTAATCTTGAAACAACCAATATAATTTTTTTTATGTTTTGGACAGTTTTCTGTTAAAAGAAAGAGGATATGATGCATTTATTCCACCTTCGAAAAGGACGTGTAACCAATTAACTACAGAAGAATCCAATAAATCTAGTCTTCTAATGAAAATTCATTGGGTAGTAGAAGCAGTCCATGGAAGTAATTGGTCACAGGTGCAAACTTTTACATTATCAACTACATAATGTAATCTTTTCAAATAATTCTGGAAACTAGCTTGGTTTTTCAAAACACATTTGGCAAATGACTACTCAGTTTGTTGAATACCAGTATTATTTGTGTGAATTTGACAAACAAAACATTAATAACTTTGTAATGAAATTGAGAAAGAAAACTAGAACAGAAGAACAGTGTACCTTTTCAACTTTTACCTTTAAATCAACTTCTTCACTTTCCTCAATGAACGTCACAAGAATTGCGAACTTTCTTCATCATACTAGCTGAAGTAATTGTTTCACATTTAGCAGAAATGTTAAATGATGATATTTTACTGTTATTTCATATTGCACTTTGTACTTTTGTCCTTGTTTTTTGTAAGTGATTGATTTCTTGTAAAATAAACATTAAATTCAAAAAATTTAGTGCAACGAAAATCCTTTGCAAAACAGCCAAGAATCAGAATGCCACCAACATACCCACTATTACCGGTCATTATTTATATCTCTCAATGTAACAAGTCATCCATTATAATTATATACTAATATGAAAATTTTAGTTTGTGCTACAATAATGAATAAAAATATATAAAAAACACTAAAATTAAATGTACAATTGTTGTGATCATTTTCAAAGAATGTTTAAAGTAAACTGCTTTTAAAGGCGCAAAAAGGTAAAAATAATTTGTAATTTAACTATGACCCAATGATAGAAAAAAATTGACAACCGATGTTTTGACAGAATATTTTGGGTGGGTTTTTGTTTTTTTTGTTTTGTTTTGTGCCTGTTCTGTGTTCAAAGGCAAAGCAAAATTAAATATTTTTTGTTTGGTTTTGTCACCAAGAAAATATTTTAAAAAAGCAGTTGTGTGTGTGTGTGTTTTCCCTATTATACATTATTTTTTTACTTTCAATATAATTCAGGTAGACTTGTTGACGTTAAGTCAAAAAATAAAAAATTACAGTTATTAAAATGTTTTAGCCTGTAGAGGGCTAGGGTTTGGGTGGCAAGGTGGCTAAGAAATGCTTCAAATATTTTATTTTTATGGAGCCATAATTTAACTAATATGCACTGATTATATACCGGCTGAGTCACATAACTTTAGCACCTCCTGTAGTTTTTGAAAGATTGAAGTTATTGCACTCTAGTTTTCATTTAAGTGCATAAGGGAATGGGGATAATTGATACAAGTATTCATTTCTATTGTATCATTTGTACTTTTTGAGATACTGAGGTAACTACTGTTTTTCAAATGGAACTACACATTTTCTGTCTATCACGATGAGCGTAAAAAGATTAATCCAATGATATACACATTGTCATATGTTAGATAAGCATTTTTTGGAGTAATTTTGATTTTTCGCGACTCATGTTTAATGAATATTTTCAATGTAACAGTCCGCCACATAAGGTCATGCAGCATTCCTCCTTCTTAGGCGTGCTTGGAAAAGGGAAGCTGATTGAAGTATTTGAAAATACGAAACATTTCAAATCTTCACAAAACTTGTGGTGGTGTGGAAAGCAGAACTGGAATTTCTGATTGTGTAAAATGCGAATCGTGCTGCATGGGCATAAACCTACATCTTTGCTAATACGTCGAGAACCTATGTATGGATGAAGGAATGTCATTGTCAGTACCACAATTTCACTTTCTTCATTCGTGGCTGTTCTCTTTCTGTGACCTCTTTGTGCAAGCAGTGACCTATTTGAATGTCACTGCTCGCAGTTAATAAATCTTTTCAAAAACACCTGCATGTGTGTTTGTCGGTAGATGGTGGACATCTTGAACGTATGCTGAAGTAAATTGATTAGTAATGTCCAGTGTTTACCTTTATTTACTACTTTTTAGTAAATTTTTGGAATACATTTTTTACTTAGTGATAAATTATTGCTATTATCTTACCGGATTTTTCTATTCCTACATTACTATTACATGCTCAATAACATAAAATTGTTTGCTCAAAATGTGCAATATTCTAAAGAATATTGCAACACAATCTTTGCACAATCTTAATTATTTATTCTTATTGTGTTTTGTTTCAAGATCTCGTTAATATCCTATAATATGAAACCCCGTTAAATGGAGTTGAAGTAGCAAACAATTTCTTCAATCAAAGAATGACAGAAAAATATGAAAATGCGGAAGGATGGAAAATAGAGTTCAGGAAAAATTGCAACAGTTTTGTGAAGATTTGAAATGCGATTCATATCTTGAAATACTTCAATCAGCTTTTTATTGTTGGCCAACCTTGCGTATCAATCAGTAAATAAATATACGATTCCTTTTCCCTCCCACGAAAAAATATATTTAATACTTTAATCAGCTTGCCTTTCCTGAGTGTGTGTTAGCACGAGGAGTGCTGCGTCACCTTGTGTGGTGGACTTTTTCTTTCAAAATATCTGTTAAACACAAGTCGTAAACAATCAGAATTACTCCAAACAATGCTTATCTTACATACGACAATATGTATATCATTGGATTTGTCAGTTTACGCTCATCATGATAAGCTTAAAAAAAACACGTGAAGTTCCATTTGAAAAAATCAGTTACCTCAATATCTCAAAAAATACAAATGATACAGTAGAAATTAATACTTGTAACAATTAGCCCCATTCCCTTATGTACTTCCGTGGAAACTTCATAGCAATAACTTCAACCATTCAAAAACTGCAGGAGGTGCTGAAGTTATGCGACTCACACTGTATACTTTGACTATAGAGATTATACGTACTTTGAATTTTACCATCTTTACCAGGGGTGTCCTTTATAAAGAAAACTATTTTGTGAGATATAGACTGAATATTTAATTTAAAGTCTAGAAAAATATTACAAATCCATGATAAATACTCTAAACCTTACCCAGAAAAGTAAAGAATGATTGATAAGTGAATAAAGCAAGAAAATGCTTCATCAAGAAGAATTTTCTGTTTTGTTTTGTTTTGTTTCCTCAAAGAATGAATGTTTATAGCAGTTGATGTGAGAAGATGCAAATATATTTCTTGAATTAGGATAAAAATTCCAATTGCTAAACAAATTCTGCCCGCATGTAATGAGTCATTGTTTACTCCTTTTATTGTTATGTTCTTAATAATATTTCTCTGTTTTGTCCAAATCCTTTACCTTTGCTCTTCAGTTAAATTTCCAAATTCAAAAGGAAGTAATTAAGATCAGCACTTCTGATCATAAGGTTTAGGTTCATATTACAACCATATTTATCAAATGTTTTATACAGTTTCAATTTTCATACTTTGTGTCTAAAAGTTTGCATTCTATTGAATGTTACTTCAGATTCTTATTGGTTTCATAAGACTACTATATCCTCAGATTCCAATTTTTAATTGCACTAATCACAATTAACTAATCTTAATTACGGAGCTTGCTATAGCTCTGAGATTCTAAGTGGGTGTAATTAACTTTCTGTAAGTTATGTTTTTCATTTAAAAAACTAGAAGTATAAAAATATTATAAATATTGTATTTTTTACTATTATTATTATAATTTAAGAAATGCAACAGGCTAAGTAGCTCAATACATATATGGAAACGGTTCATATTAGAAGCTCCGGTACAAGTATTGCAATAACAAATGCTAAGTAAGAGACAAAACATTAATGACAATTATAAAATTAAGAAGCATGATACAAAATAAAACAAATTTATCAATAATTATATAATTGATGTATAATAATTTTAGAAAATGAGAATATATTAAAACTCAAATCACCTTTTAAGAAGTTTATACATTAAGAGTACATCATTTGTCAATCTTGTAGATTCCAATGATGGTACATTCAATAATTTAGCAATTACTAAATAGTTATGACTATATCAAGGATTTTCAAGATTAGCCTTGCATGCTGCATATGAGAATAATATGTACTGAACCCTTTCAATCCTTTTAAT
Organism: Teleogryllus occipitalis; assembly: GCA_011170035.1. Lineage (NCBI taxonomy): Eukaryota > Metazoa > Arthropoda > Insecta > Orthoptera > Gryllidae > Teleogryllus > Teleogryllus occipitalis. The sequence goes on from BLKR01001979.1 coordinate 51,362, forward strand.
TTGATACTTAATACTAGACCATACTGTAGAACAATGCAAGAGTTCAGATTCAACTAAAAAGTTCTTAATATTGAAAGTGCATTTAGTGAAGTAAATTTGGACGATTGTATTTTTACAAAGCCTAATAACTTTAGAGAACTATTTATCACAAAAAATTATTTAAGATTTTAATTTTTTTATAAAAAAATTCATTAATCAATATGGAGATTGTTCAATTACATTACAATTTAGAATTTGATACTCAGTGGTGGTATTCAGCTTGAAAAAATTATTTATTTAATTTGTTGATCCAAGTGTTTATTAAACACTTCAGTTGTATTTATACACTCGTATATGCCACTTTATAAAGATGAAAAAAGAATACAAATTTTGGGTAGAATTGTACATAGTTAAATTGTAAATATTTAGTTTAAAAAATCTGGGTAATGAAAAGTATCCATTCTATAATTAAAATCCATAACTCAAACATTTTTTGTGACTTATGGATTTATGTATTCTATAAAGATATTTCTTAATGCTACAGAATTCTGTGTTGAAGGTTTACAGAAAACAATTACCATATTTAAATAGAGTTGGTCCTGCTGTTAGTAATAGATGTTTAGCAGAAATATAAACGCAGAGAACACTTTACAATTTTCTTTTAACATGTGAAAGATTAATGTCTCTACTTTTAATGACGCACATCAGTAAAACTGTCATTCATGTGATTGCTCATTTTAATATTCTTTAATCATGGTTTTGAAATATAGCATGAAAGTATTGTCTTTCCAAAACATTTTCGCTGTTAGAGGCATCTTCATTTTTGTATGTTACATTTGTTCTTCCTTTTGCAGTGAAACTAAACTGAACTTATTGTTATTGTGCTTCAATGTGACTTCACACTATTAGTGCTCTTCATGCAAAAAAAAATGTGTTAATTGTTACTGAGCCTTTTCCAAAAACCTGACTTGCCATCTTTGGCACTGTAGACTGGAAGCAAACTCTTAATATTTTAAGTATCCATGAGAAAGTGTGTGTACATGTGGAGAGGGGTGCAAAGACCACTTCTTTGAAGATAGTACACAGACAGCAGCCCCAGTTCCCTCCTCTTGACTTTAAGAGTATGTCCTCGCAGGCTTATGATTAGGTGATAAAATATTTAGTTATTCAATTGTTACCTATCCTTTTCTATTGGGAAAGAGTCAATACAAAGTGATACTGATGAGTAGGTAATTGTAAAACATAAATCAATGTTGAAGGCTTTAGCAGTTTCCTTGTCGGGACTGGCCCCAAATGTAATTTACACAGTAATGTAATGTTTTGTAAGTACATATAAAAACTTGTTTCAATAAAATCTTGTTATTCCTCTTTAATTTGTTCTCTTGTGTATCATTTAAATAGAAATTAAATCAAACTTTCCTTTTAATTTTTCACTTTTATAATTTAATTTTCTTAAAGTTATAAGGTGATACTTCGTTATTTCTCCAAAGAAAAAATATAAACTATTTATCTTTTCAGCAGATGTCCTTCTGGCACAATCGCAAACAATTTCCCAAAGATTTCTGTTGAAAAAATTAATATACCATGTTTTCGAGAAACGATGGGTGTGCTCAACTAGGTCTTCTATCCAACATACTTTCAACCTTTGTGTTACATGTAGTCAGTATTGGAATCAAAGAAAGAATATTAAATAATTATTCATTCTTTGTAAATATGTGTCTTGTTTTCATTCATGTGTCTTTAATTGCTTGTTGCCTTCAGATACCTTCATTTAATATGTGGTGAAGAAAAATATTTCTCTCTTCAGAGGAATCTCATTTTCTCAGTGAATTGCTGTTGCATCTTGTTTGAGGATCAATGTTTTGTATTCATTCAAATGCAGCCAAGTAGCTAAAATGTGAAAATTGCTTTTGCACTTTGTCACTTCTTCCATTATCATCTAATGCTACAGAATTTACCAAATAGTGTGGAATTTTTTGTTTATTCGGTCAGTAATGTTAGGACTTAATTTATGGGATAAACAGAACAGATTAATGGTCGTGATTTTGAGGGTAAAAAAACAACAATAAACATAAATATCAAATAAACGTGTTATTTATTAGAATAGAAAAGGTGCAAATTTTGTCATTTACAAAGAAATGCCTTGAAAGTGTTTCATAAAATAACAATTGCTAAAATGGTTCATGGATCTGCATCAATTTTCAATGTTGTTTGGGTTCCAAATCTTTTGGTAATTATTGCAGTTTCTTCATTTTCTTAGAGCTCTGCAACAAGAAATATGTTCTTAAAACACCAGTTGTACAATGAAAAATACCTGATCACAATATTCTTAAATACAACTACAAGGTTACCTGTTAATCTTTGGTCAACACTGTGATCAGATATATGGCAACGGTAGTTATTAAAATTGCCGTCGCGCCAATTGTTAAGGCTCGTAAAAGATTGCACCTCCGTTGTTCCCGCCTTTGTGCTTGTTCATCATCAACATTTTCCTCCATGACTGTGCTTGGATGGCTTGAAAAGCTGATTACAAATATAAGCAACCTATCCACCACACTATCTTATCGGGTATAAGGCTGTATTGGATCCGCAATATGGCGGCGTGAAGTACTTCCTGTGGGAATAGCCAACTTATGAAACTATCATTCCGATCTACTCTCTCGCTTTTGTTGGTTTGTCATTTGCTCCTCGCCCGAATATCTCGCGTGATTGAGAGATTGTTCACAATACAATAATGCGCATCTCGTTTTTCATTAGAATTAGAGCGTGTAGTGTTGGCTGTAGTATTTTTAATGCCTTGTGGCCATAGATTAACACCATCCTTGTTGTGGCTCCGTAGAGCAATGCTGCCACTCTTCTGTGCACTGCAGCCATTCATACTTCCGCGAACATTTATGGCAAGGAGGTTATAATATATTTATTATAGCTTTGATTTATGGCCTATCTGTAACAAAATAACTGGGAGAGTTACAAGACATACTTTCTCGCATTATTTCTGACTTTAGCAACTTTCGAAAATTCAGACATTTCCACGAAAATGAGACCTGCGCCATTCCTTTAAGTATCCCTTGTTCTAGCGGTAAAAAAAAGAGCTGTTTTTGAGAAAACATATTTTTATAAATTGCATTAACTTCAAGCAGAAATTAAGTGAAAATTACTTGTTTAAAAAGAAATGTATATGACTATTTTTGAAGATCTGATTTTGTAGAACAGATTTTGTTTAAGACAAAAATTTCTATCGTCAGTATTGCAGTTTTTGAATGTTAATTTTTGGCAATTTTGGAAAATGGAGAGTTCGCCGGAAATGAGACTAGCTCCACTTTTTTTATCGTCTGATACATACAAGGTGACTATTTAACCCATTAATGCCCATTTCCTCCAGAATGGGGCAGTCAAATTCAACGATTTTGTTTTCGTATCTCAAACACTTCTATTGCGAATTTCATTTTTTCAATAGACAGAGACATCCCTAATGAAACATGTGAGCGAGTTTTGGCATTCCTGATTACTAGATGTCGATAGAGCTGAGATTGCTAAAGCATTGCTCGCGTATGTGTTTATGACTTGAGTCTGTTCGAATCTTCTAAGATCGTGCCTAACTGCTATATGCCTGTTAAGTCGAAGGGAGAGGCCGGTGTAAAACAAACAGTGGTTGGTCCGCACTGAAGTTGACGGGGAATATGGATATCTAACGGTATTGCAACCTTTTCTAATAAAGCTCAAATATGGTTTATTAGTGGTTAATACACGACTTATCAGCGGCTACTACAGCTTATTATACAACTTATCAGCGGCTTATATAACCAGCAGTTGGTGCATTGGAGTACTCTAGTAATGAAATTTAGCAACATAAAGGTTTAGCACTAAAAGTTAACAAACTGCAAGAGAGCTACAATAATGACAGCGCGCACGGACACTACGGGCGAGCGCTATGCATCCAAGATTATTATATGTTGGGTGTTAATGGATTACAGAAAGAATGTGGTGCCGTTTTTAAGAAAATATTTTTTTTAAATTGCCAATTTTTCACGCAAAATCACACGAAAACTACTCATTTTCGCAAAATTCTATACGATCTCATTTCAAGATCTATCTTTGAACAACAGATTTTATTATAAAAAAATCTTTATCTTCATTATTATTGTATCCGGAAGTCGACGAAAACTATTTAAACTTTTGTAAATTTCGAAAAATTAAGAATTTCGATGAAAAAGAAACCTTCACCATTCTTTTAAGCGTCCTTTACGCTATCCGAAGTCAGAGATAAATCAACAAATTTGGAGCCATTTTTTTAGAAATGTTTAGCCTTCACGTAAAGTACCCCCAAAAATTGAAATATCCGTTTCAAACTCGAAGGGCCTCGAGTTCCTTTAAATCAATCGAGGAATATCAATTTTAGGAAAAATAGGATCAACTGTTCGGCGCAAACGTTGACCATGGACGGACGGACGTTTTGTCGTCAATTGCTTTTTCGGTATCAAAGACCCACAAAACGGATTTTGGCTTCCCAGTGTATTAGAGAAAGTAATTTACTGTATATAGGAACAGAATTTTCCACTTCTTTATCAGGCCTGCTGATCAGAATTTTTCTGCCGAAAATTCGCTGTTTTCCTCCGTGCAGTTGAAATACTTTCTCTTCTTGGGCTCTTTCAAGGGCGAGATAGTAAAAATTGGTGTTTTTCACAAAGTTCACCAAATTATTTGCACCTCCATGTGTAAAATATCTTTCTATATCATTACATATTGCAAATACTAAATCAGTATCCTTTTCCATGGGCTTCATTTTTGTATCGTCTATGTTTCTTACTTTCCCTACAGGCTTTACAAATCCACTATCCAACCCTGGGACCACAGCATGGGAAGCTAGTTCGGTGCCCATGATCCATCCCAGAGGCTGCTCATATATTTTACTTGCATTTATATGAAGCTTTCATAGCTGTGAACATACCACTTGCTACTCTTGGAAACACAGTACTGAAACATTTTTTTCAAGAATATTACAACAGGTACCAGATGAATCCACATTGAGAAAGAATGTATTGCTCCACTTTTATGAGAAAGCTATTGAACATAGAGACAGACATTCCTGACCACAACCTTTGGTTAAGTGTGGACGAAACAGTGGATGCCTGTGGTAGATTCATTGCCACCAAAGTTGTGGGCATACTGACTACTGAGGAACCCAGTACACCCCATGTCAATTTACGCCAAGAACTTTAACAAACCAACTACTCTACAATGTCAGTTGCAGTGAGGGATGCTTTAAAGATTCTATGGCGAGACGGAGAAGGAGAGGATAAATTGCCAAAAAATGCAGGTCTTTTAACGAGTTACAATTGATTATGTTTACCCTAATGGAGTAAAAAAAAAAAATTTGTGAGTTGGAAGGGAAGGAATAATACATACATAATTACATTGTTTTAAAAATGTGGAAGTGCTTGTATTCGAGTTCCATAATTAGTATTTTTTTTCTGCATATATTTTTGGAGCATCAAATTTTGTGTCCAAATATGTATGAATTCTAGTTCTTTTATTGACAGATGGTGTGTGCTTTTTCATTGTTGTGTTTATTGCACAGCTCAGATGAACCATTTTTGTGTTTTTCTTTCTTATTTATGTTTCTGGTACAAACTAGGTACAAAACAAGATACAAAATGTTATTCAATTAATTTTTTAAATTATCTTCTCCTAATGGATTTTGACGAGATCTTGTCCCAGGTACTTTTCTCCTTCAGGCTTTTGCATTTTTTTCTCACTATTGATATTTCTTCAAAGATGTAAATGGTGCTTAAAGATTTAGTAAAAGTCCTTAAACAATTAACTAAGAAATTGAATGTTGGACAATGTTGGACATTTTCATTGATTCAGAAAAAGCATACAATAATGTACCATTATCTAAGTAAGTGGAAATTTTAAAGGTAACTAAAGTTAACAATATTACAATCTTGGCTTTAACAAACATATAAAAAGGAGTAATATCCTAAGTTAAAATAGGAAATGATCTTTCAGATAACATGCATTACTAAAGTATTACAAAAGGTCTTAGACGAGTGTGTAGCACATCGCATATTTCATTTAATGTATATTTGAATAGATTGTGTATGTGTATGTGTATGTGGAGGGGGATGTACTTGCATGGAATGTACTAGCATAGCCTATCGGAATTAATACTTACCTCTTCACATTGATATTTGCTGACTATCATATAATAATTGGGTGAGACTCTGAAGATTTGGAAAATGTGTTTCATAAATTAGAAGAAGAATATAACAAGTGGGGTTTAAAACTCAATTTTTAGGCCTTTCAGTGACTCACTTTTCTTTTTTTTGGTCTAGCTTTGTACTAACTTTACTTTCTACATTTTTATGGTCATAACTTGCTATTCCAACTTTAAAACAAAATGGAAATTAATTTTTTGTATATATTTTTTGTAAGTATAATAATGCTTTGAAAACTAAGGTAGGAACATTGATAAAAAAAAAGTCAACACAGCTGGAAACTGTAGTTGGGAAACTATAACATTTGGAAAGAAAAGCAAGATGACAGACCATACCTGCAAGCTTGGAGCGAGGCAGGGGGTAAGGAAGGGGCATAGGCAGTGCCTTCGTGAGAAGCGACCAGCACCAGCAGGAGAACTTGCAAAAGTGTGTGTAGCACATGTTGCATTATTATGGTCTTATTAGAAGAAATGAGAATGGCTCAAACTCTTCTAGAGTTGGATCATTTATACTATTTTCTATGTTTATTTGGATTAATAAGTTCTCATTTCCTTGTGCCATCCAGTAAACCATGTTAGGATTGTGTAATTGGTAAGAAATTAGGAGATTGTTAACTTTGGAATAGTAAGTGCTGAGTGATTTTGAGGTTTGATCTAACAGAATATTAATTTCATTGACTTTGATGATGTGACAAGCAAACATTTTGAGTTTTATCTACAAGATGACTTTAATTGCTGCTGTTCTATTCACTCAGAATACTTCTATTACTAGTTTACACGAGATTAACAATGTCTACGATGACAAATTATTATATGGTTTGTATACAATGACACTGGAAGTTCATGCTAGGAGGCAAAAAGTTTTAATTTGTTATTAAGTCATGATCAGTCTAATATTGGGAAGTTGTCTATGTATAACGTTTCATAAAGAATACATTTCTTCAAACTTTAGAGACAAATTAAAATGTTCTGTAACTTGATCACACTTAAAACACAGCATATTAGACTGACTTTCACTAGCTTCATATAGGTCCAGGTGTGATGGAGGTCCAATGGGAGGAGAGTCGTACTTGTTGTCAGTTCATGACAAAGCATGATGTATGATGAAGAAATAGATGGAACATAGAAAGAAACAGAAAGTGCTGACTTTAGTTATTGAGTTATTATGTTTTTGAAAGGTATGCTATAAGAATAATATGGTACCTAAAAGGGGGTAGCGGAATAAGATAGGCAAAAATGATCCCGGCAGCAAAACTTTTTATGTTGAAAATCATATTTGAAGTGTAAAAAAGACAAGTTCTCTGTGGGATTTAAATTAGTTTTAAATCAATTAATTCTTGCAATTAGAAAATTACAAGAATGATTTAAGTCAATTTTCATACACATAATTTGGTTAAAAAATGTAAGCTGATGAAAGAAACCAAATAATACATTTTTTCATTTGTATGAAGTACTTTGGGCAAATTGATTTAAATCCGGTGAAAAACTTATCTGTTTTACATTTCAACTACGATTATCTACATAACAATTTTTTATCCCCAGGAGCACTTTTACCTATCTTATTCTGCTACCCCATTTCTTCAGCAATGTGTGAGACCACATACATTTGAGAATTATAAAAATCAGAATAAATGGAAAAAATGGGTAGATAGGACATATTTGTGTTATTTGAGTTTAACCATTAATGATAAATACTACATGAGAGAGAAAGTGAATGAGGAATTGGTGTTAATCAAGTCTAAAATAGTGTTCTTGATAATGCAACATTAAAATTGTTTTATCATTCACAAATGTTAAAATTACAAAATACGCTTAGAGAATTAATGGAAAAGAAAGATAAGAAACTTAATTTACCACTGGTAATGAAAGGGTGTGGAAAGTGGTTAGAACAGTTAGATGAATGAAGATAAAAAAGCTGTTAAATTTAACTGATGCTCATATATCGGATAATGTAGAGAAGAATTGAAGGTTAGGATCCAAAATTTTTTATCCTGTAACTAATAAAGATATGTCAATTCAATGTCATTGTCCAATAGATTAAAGAATTTGAAAACGAGCTCTGGAAAATTCCTGATAGTTCAAAATAGATGTTAGAAACACATTTAGTAATGCTTTAAGTCAATTTGTAAATAAACCCAGCATTTTAAGTAAAAAAGATATGGAGATAATAGAAGGTTGGATTGATACAAAGAAGTTTTTAAAACGGAATTTCAGCATATCTGTACTAGGTTGTGATAAATGTAGAGCTTTGGCAATGGTGCAAACACATCAGCATGTATCTAAAGTTGAAAGTTTTTTTCAATCGGAGAGTAACTATGTTGTGTTACAAAAAAAAATATCAGGAAGAGTTATGAGAGATACCAGAAACATATTACAGAGATGGAGGAATGCAAGGTTTGCGAGCCATTCCATGCCATGTTGCACAAAGGAGACCAAAATTTGACCTTCATATTTTTAATCATTTTCTAATTTTTTGTATTTACTATTTAGATCAAATAAGTTAACACATTTATTTTAATTTTTTCTAACTTTTTTATATTCTTTTTCTTCTATTATATTTTAATTTTTTCTTCCTTAATTATTAGAAATATTGCATAATGAAATTTGCTAAAAATGATACACATCACTAACTTAATATCGCTATTTAAATACGCCAATTATAGAAACTCTGTTCAAATTCCATTTGAAACATGTTTAAGTTTTGAGATAATGCAAAGTATTCAATTTCGTGAACTTTCAATTTTTAAAAAAATATTTATAAACGCACTAGAGTATTGTTGACAACTCCAGAAAAAGTCGAAGTGGGATCTCAGTAACTTTAAAATTATTAATTTTTTATGAACTAGTGCGTTGTAGATTGCTGCCATAGACGTGTTTCTTGTGTTACTGGCCATCGGTTTCTTTGGATGAAGCAGTAATTTATGTCCTGGGCAACTTCACCATCCTATTTGGTTATTAAAAGACGATTCTTGACTGACATTTTGTGGTCCCTCACAACTCACTTCAAATATATGTACTCGCTTAGGTTAGAATTCCTGAACTTTCATCACAATGCACAGTTCTGATGCCTGAATTTACTTTCAGGTCTGGACAAAATTCCATTTTCTTCAGCCAGCTTTTTAACATGTGTTCGGTAGCTGCGAAGTGTCGTTTAATTTTATTGTATGTCTAACTTTAAAAAATTGTCAAATTTGAATTTTCAATGCCTTGTCATCTTTCGAGTGAAAGAAATTGATATTTTTTTTAATAATATCATTATTGTCTGATTTTTCAATAGACGTTGAAAGATCTTCAGTGTGAAAAAATTTATCTGTGATAGCACTTTATACTCTCTGAAATTTACACGTCATGGAGATTTTCTTTTCTTAAAATTTGTGAGCAGAAAGATTAAATGGATTGAAACATCTGTTGTATCTCATAGTGAATGCCACTCATGTTGCAGTGTTCACATGATTCGCAGAACAAACTCTAGTACTCTTCTCTTTATAAGAAGAGTATTCTGACTGATGTTCAGAAAATTTTACTCGTATTCCTTGACAAGTGGTCAGTTGTATTTCACGAGCAAGGTCAGGAGGTCACCCCATTCCAGGGACGCAAAGGGCTTCTGCAGTAAAATTAATTTCGCTGACATGAGGAAAAGCAGTAGTTTTGTTTTGTCACTCATCCCTTCCGGGGACAGAGTGAACATATGAGTTACTAATATTTCTTGAAACCCTAACCAATCAGTCATTCTTTTTATTGTTCTTTGGTACACGAATTAAAGACCAATCTAACACAATTCATTAGTCGTGCAGGACAGGAAGAATGCGCCTGCATACTTAGAATAGATTTTTTAGATTTGTATGTGTTTAGTACCCACTTTTTTTCGTGTTGTTTTGTAGAAAATTGAACAAGAAATATGCCTATGTTTTTTCAAATTTTTACCTGAGCGAATTCATATAGAAATTTTCATTTTTCAAAAATAATTACAATTTTTAATGAATTATTTATTTTTTGAGAAACTAATGTACAGAGGAATAAAATACACATCAGAGTATTAAATTTTTATGTTAAGTACATTCAAAGCATCAATCAATTGTATTTTGTGAAGTATTCGTAAATTTCAAAATTTAATATAAGAGTAACTACACAAATAATCAATTTTCAGGTAAATAAAGAAACATGTCTCTCTTTTTGATGTCCAGATTTATTTTAAAAAAATGTTGTACGTTTAAAAAACGTGTCAATTCTTGTGCAATTTGATGTGGAATGACTTGTATTTGAATTTGATTCACTGTCACTGTCACCCATCTATTCTGGGAGCAGAGTGAGCATCTGAAATGCTAATAACTCTTGAAACCCTAATCAGGCAGCTTTTTGTAGTTCTTCAGCGCTTGGATCAAAGACTGACTGAACACAATTCGTTAGTGCACAAGTAGGCAGAATGCAGCCTCACACTTGCAATTGATTTTTTAGAACTGTACATGTTGAGTGGCCACTTTTTTCTTGTTATATTTTATGGAAAATTTAAGAAGAAATATGCCTATATTTTTTTCAAATGTTTATTTCGTAGAGTTAATATAGGAATTTTAATTTTGTTAATGAAATATTTATTTAAAAAAAAATTATTTACAGAGAAATAAAGTACACATTTCAAAGTATTTAATGAAACAAACCAGGAATTTTTATATTTAGTACATTCAGAATATTCAGAGTACATTCAGAGATTTAGTACATTGATCATATTTTATGAAGTGTGCATAGATTCCAAAATGTAATATAGACATAACTACACAAATTATCAATTTTCAAGCTAATAAGAAAACCATATGTCTCTTTTGTTGATGCCCAGATTTAAGAGAAAAAAAATGTATATTTTTAAAAAGTCGTGTAAACGCTTGCGCGATTTGACGTGGAATGGATCATGTGTCAAATAGGCAATAATATTGTCAGCTTTATCCATCAAATGTTCCTACAGCCTATGGTCTGGTAAAAGCACAAAAAAAGAGTATTGAAAAAAAGAAAATGTATAATGACCAACTGATGTGTAATAAATGATCAGCGAGTTGAAAAAGCTTTTAAGTTGTCTCTAAAGTTTGAAGCAATATATTCTTTACAATAAGTCAAGATCACTGGAAAAATTAGAAATTTTATGAAAGTTGTACTTGGAGGCTAAAAACTCCAATAGTACTCTCTTCACTCTAAGGGTTGATTGAATTCTGCTCAAAAATGCAGTTTCTCTTTTGTTTCTTATTCAATGCATAAATAGCTTATGATCCAATATAGTGTAACTGAAACAGTCATGTTTCAATTCTGTAACAATTTGAAACGGTTATTTTGTGTTGTAATGTGTAATTTCATATGTTGCTGATCTAGCAAGAAAATTCTTTTATCTAAATAACAGTTTATTAATATCAGATACGAATGCAAAAAACTAGTTACTAACTTATTGCACTCTACCTTTTAATGTTCTAAGGATATCTGAAATAATTCTTAATATGTATTTAAAAGAGTGCAAATATATTTGATATCTAATCTGCTGCGTAATTCGTTGATGTTTTTCAATCTGATAAAACTCTCCTACATTTTACTACCATAATTTGGCAACCTGATGGGTATTTTCTTGTTAAACATTTTCATTTGTGCTGTACAAGTTCATAATTAAACAGGTCAAACAGGTCATTTAGTCTTGGACATAGAAAGTTAAATGAAAAAATATTGAAAGAAATGCTTTTATGAAAGCGTTTGTTTCATTACAAAATTGGTTTAATTTGATCAATCAGGAGTCAAGTTTTGACTATATTTTACCAGGGAGGCTATATAGTAATTCAGATTTGGCCTCTGTAGTCTTTGAAATACTTTCTTGAAAAGTCTTGTTGAGCAATACATAAACCTATCTTCTAGAGTTCCAACTCCCTCTGTGCACAACCTTCTGGTTGTTAAGAAGAGAAATTGTCAAGATACTGCTGTGCAGTAGTGGAGCATTTATCTGCAAAATGATATCAGAAACATTTGTTCATGTAATTGAGAAGACAGTCATGAATTTTTTTCCACAAAGCAATTATGCATGGTTACGGTTTTGAATTGTATTAACATATAATAGTTGCAAAATGAAACAACAGGGTTGACACAAGGTTCTAATAATGAAAGTTCTAAATCGTGACACAGTAAATCCTCATCTAAACTAAGACAGAGAGAGAAAAAAGAAAAACAAAACAAACAAACAAATTTGCCTACATACTTGTAGACACTTAAGATCAATAAATTTGAAGGTAGTGCCTCAGTGAGATATTTCATTCCTGAGTGAGGAATATGTTCAGACATTTTGGAATTTTCCGTCTTCCTTGAGAAACTTCAGATCTTCTGGTTGATCATATTTTCAGGGCTGCAGAAAAGTGGTGTTGATAATATGATAATGATAAAAATAATGTTCTTTACAAGCTTAAAAAAATTGAATTCAAATGTAATTGATGTAGGCTGTGCAGCTCATATATTTCATAATGCAGTTCAAATAGTTGCAGACAACTTACTAGAAGATATTCAGGAAATTATTAAAAATGCACTTCCTTCCACCAGTTCACAGTATGTTGGAGTGTCTTAAATTGTTTTGCAATTTTGTGAACATTGAATAGGATATTGTTTTAGGAGGCAGCAACAACAGATTGCTATCACGTCAACCGTTTCATTGATATGTATTACAAAACATATGAACAACATTATGAACAACTTACGTCGTATATTTTGAGCCTAGATAAAGTCCACATTTTTGTATGCATTTTTAATAACAGAAAATATTTAGTCTTCTTGCTGTTTCTATAAGCTCAGTTTAAAATTCTTTTAGATGCAATTTGAAGAATTGAGTGAGAAGGTTTAGGTTTTGAAATGATAAAAAGAAATTGGATGTATTGATTGCATTGCTAAACTTAATATGCAACAAAAAATTATTTCTCACTGGAGATCTGAAAGAAGAACTGAAAACTATTCTTGAAGAAGATCTGTTCTTTGAAGATTTTTATTCATTGAAATATGTAGAAATACATCAGTAACCATTAAGTCACATTATAAACATGAGTCTTGCTCAGAATAGTACTATGAAATGATCTCTGGAACCCAGAAGCTCCTGGGAAAAGTTCATTCATCTGCAAGGAACTAAGCTATCAGTGTGCAGGACATCAAAGGAAAAACCAAATGGAAACAGAAGGACCATCAGTGTCAACAAGATCAAATAATTAACACAGAACTAACAGAACATGGTTTAGTGAGAAAAAACATTATTTTTCATCACATTATTATTTAAACTTTAACTTTTGAAATTGTTGATGTTTTTAAGTAATTAGTCTTTAGTTTCATTATTGTCAGTTCATTTCCATCAAAATGCACTATTTTTAAATGCACTAAAAGGAGCATATTATTGTGTTCATAAATTATTCTGAATAATGGTATTTTGTTTCATATGCGAGACCCCTTCAATCATAATTTTGTATTGCCCCAGTTTTCATTTAAAAAAAAATATGTACATATACACAAGCTATAGGAATATGATTTCAGGTTTTGGTTACAATGCTCCAAGTCAGTCTAGAGTGCAAATGACGGCAGGTAACAGTGGGCTTATTCATTGGGAAAAAGAAGCTTGTAAACTTTATTTAGTAGAGTGCTGTCGACCTCATGCTGGAGAGGTGCTTCCTGTTGGTGATGGTGCTACTATTTGTGGTCTTTCATTTGCAGTGAATGGACTGACACCTGGAGAAACATAGTTTTCGAGCGTTAGCACCTTTTCATGGAGGAACCAAAATTGCTGGTTTGCCATCGCTCCATGTTGCTACACCTCCAACGGACTCTGGTCTGGTTGTTAGCAGCCAGAACAATTCACTTGTTGGGAAGGCATTGGTGCAGATTCTCCTCTATGAACTTTGAGTAAGGTACGAGAAATTATAGCACTGAGAGGATGATACATTTTGGGGTGGTCATTATTTTGTGAATGCTGGAATTTCTTCAGTCCTCCATTCTCATATTATTAAAAAAAAAAAAAATAAATACAAATTTTCAGTGCACTTAAACAGTATTGTCACATGCCACTAAGGATTTGGAATTTAATTCTCTAAAATTAATTTTAACATTTATCCCATTTTGGTATAATTTGTTTCCTAAAGTAACAAAACATTTCATCCATTTAATTGGACACAAATGAAATTGAAACATTTATTGAAACTAAATTTCTAACTTATTATATGTTCATTTGATGTACACTCTCTCTCTCTCTCTCTCTCTCTCTCTCTCTCTCTCTCTCTCTCTCTCTCTCTCTCTCTCTCCTCTCTCTCTCTCTCTCTCTCTCTCCTCTCCTTCTCTCTCCTCTCTCTTCTCTCTCCTCTCTCTCCTCTCTCTCTCTCTCTCTCCTTCTCTCTCCTCTCTCTCTCTCTCTCTCCTCTCTCCCTCTCTCTTTCCCTCTCTTTCTCTCTATCTCTCTCTCTCTCTCTCTCTCTCTCTCTCTCTCCTCTCTCTCTCTCTCTCCTCTCTCTCTCTCTCTCTCTCTCTCTCTTCTTCTCTCTCTCTCTCCTCTTCTCTCTCTCTCTCCTCTTCTCTCTCTCTCTCCTCTTCTCTCTCTCTCTCCTCTTCTCTCTCTCTCTCCTCTTCTCTCTCTCTCTCCTCTTCTCTCTCTCTCTCTCCTCTTCTCTCTCTCTCTCTCCTCTTCTCTCTCTCTCCTCTTCTCTCTCCTCTTTTTTGTTTGTCATATTTTGGTTCTCCAACCCTGGGGGATGTAAATACTGTGCATGAATAAACTTATTCCTAGTTATTGCATGAGTAGTAGTGTTAACTATGTATTGAAATCTTCAATAACATTTTCATGTTTCAGGTGTTCAATAGTTTTCCTGAACGCTGCAACCAGTTTCGAGGGACAGTGCTTGTGGCAAGGTGTGATAACGGTAGGCTTTGTTTTGTTATTGTTGTGTAGATGGTACCCTGGATATCTGGTGCCTTTGTATGATTTGATAATAGAAACTAGTTTGGGTTTTCTATATTTCTGGTAAAAGTGATTCATTACATTATTAAAAGACACTGTTACAATAGCATCTACAGTATTATTTTAGCATGACGCTTCAGACTGTTTTGTTAGACTCTCTTGGTATGTGACTGCAGAATGCCATGCCAGTTAAAGATGCTGGCTCATGCTTAGATCTTAATATCACCTTCTGTTGTGCAAAATTGCTGTTCTATAAATCGTAAGATTGAATTATAGTAAAATGAAACTGGAGAGAGCTGGACAATCAGCACGGTTTGAAGTGAATGATGGACTACTTTCTATCACTACACAATTTCCTTTCTTATCACTGTAGTCAATTGTATTTCTCAAAAAAGAAATGCTGAAATGTTATCTTTTTTGCCCACAAGCTTTTTCTATATCAATATGTTATGGAAATGGTAGCCATTTCTGTTTAATTAGTTTTGTTGAGTAAATTATTTATCCTCGTCTTCAAAGTCTGAAGGATAACAATTTTATGTACGATTCATTTATAAGTTTGTATTAAGTGATCATACCCACAGGATACAAATATTTCACTAATTTTTATATAGCTGCAAAATAAAATTACAATTGTGTTGTTAATGCAATGAAATTTGGTACATATTTCAAACATAACCATTAACTAAAATTAAATTAAGTATACAAGATTTTAAATAAGGTAAAATGTACTATGTTAAAAATGTAAAATGTGAACAGATGTTCTTGTTTAAATTTTATAATTGCCTCTTCTAGTAGCATTTTGAACTTCATTAAAAAGTTTAGATAGTTTTTTTAAATGTATCAATATGACTTATTTGTCAGTATTGTATTATAGACTGAAATTGCTATTCCTGTTTGGATTCATATTTTATAAGAAAATTGTTTTGACTAAATCTTGCAAAATGAAATAGTTTAATCATCTTAAAATATAGATTAGGTTATAGACTTTTAAAGATATTTTGATTTGCTACATCAAAAATCAAAGAAGCCTAGTGGATTTGTTCAGAATAAACTACTGATAATTTGAAAGCTTTGTGTAGTACAGTGTAGTATCAGTACTTCATACGTCAAATACCTGGATTTGATCCTGCAACCTATTGTTTGAGGCAGTATAATAAGTTCTTCACTGCATATACTGTATTTTATTGTAGGACTAGGTCAGGGGTTCCCAAAAGGGTCAGTATTGATCCACTGGGGGTCGGTGATAATCAGGGGATCGATGAAAGCTGAATATTATAATAACAATAATAATTGTTTTGTTTAAACAACTTGGTTAAATAAGCTCCAAACAAAGTCAATAAATACATTTACAATTGCATCTTGTAAATCAATTTTAATAGACAGCATTATAAAGCGTGGAATTTCTTTAAATAATGATAACAATTTATTTATTTATTTTAAGCCCATTGGATCCCTTGAGGGCTAAGGCCTCCTGCAGAAGCGGGGAAGTGAGTTGGTATACTCATAATTTCATAACATAGTATACTTTATATAATAGAGGATTATGTAACATTATAGATTGTTAAATAGAAAAATATAAAATATAGTTTTCTGTATTAACTAAAAGATCAAAATTTGTGCACATTGATTTTAAGTTCCATCCAAACTTGTCTGTCTTTTGCTACTTGAGACCACTTTACACCCACTTCTTTCTTGAATACATCGGGCCATCTCTTCTGTTGTCATCCTTGTTTGTGCCAGCAAGTTTGTGTATCTCGGATCCCAAAACTTAGCACTGTGTGACCGTCTGATTGGATCTCGATGGGCAACATGACTGCCCCAGCACGATTGAAGGATGGACGTTTTCTCCAATGTCTTGTATTTCTATTTTCTTTTTGATTTCTTCACATCTAATTTTATATCTTAGAATATATGAAGAATTTTCCTCTCCATATGTCTCTGGTATCTTATTAGCATGCACTCCTGTGCTTTTGTTAAACACCACATTTAAGAACCATATGTTAATATTGGTGTGATGCAGGAATCTGTAAAGGATATTTTGATTGTCATGCTGACTTTTCTGTCTAATAGTATAAAGGAGATACTCCAGAACTTTTTGCTCTCCTTGCCTGACACCATGTCTTCTCTCAAATACCTTTCCTTCTTGGTCAGTTCTTACTTTTGCAGTACTGCTTGAATGTATTTTCTGCAAAATTCTTTTATCCTTTTTTGGCACACCTTGTTTATCTAGAGAGTTGAATAGTGCTCAGTATTCTACACAATCAAATGCCTTTTTAAAATTGACAAAGGCTATATAGTTTTAATTGAACTCTTGTATTTTTTCGATGATCTGGTTTAGTGTCTGTAAGTGGTCTATTGTACTAAAACCAGATCCTGTCCATTAGGTTGTTGTTTGTCAAGCATCCTAGTTACTCGTCTGGTTATTATTTTCGAGAATAATTTATATAGATTGGACATTAGACTGATTGGTTGATAATTATTCAAGTTATCTTTTGTGCCCTTTTTGTATAAGAGGGAAATGGTGCTTTGTGACCATTGCTTTGGATTCACTTATGCCTGCAGTATTTTATTAAATAATTTTGTTATTTCTATTATCACTTCTTCTGGGCAGTGTATAAGAAATTTGTTAAATATTTCATCGTCTCCTGGTGAGCGTTTTGTTTTGAGCTCTGAGAAATACACTTACCCTTCCAAACGTGATAGCTGTCCCATTACCTCATCCGTGACACTGTGTTGCATAACAAATTTATTTGCAGATTCTAACGCTGCAGTGGCTTCACTGAAACCTATTAAATCTATTTCATTATCGTCCACTTCATCAACACTGTCTTCATCAACGTCTTCGTTGATTCACTCACAATGTCTTCAGTGGGCCTTAGTTCAGATGTAATCATATTTTTATCTACATGATAAAGATATTTATGAAAATATTTGCATAAGAAATTGTTATTTTTAATGCATTTATGTGCAGTTTGTATGTGATGATTATGTTTGGTGTTTATCATAAGAAATATAAGGGGTTGATGAAGCAACAATTCTTTTAAAAGGGGTCAATGAAAAGGAAAGTTGGGAATTCCTGGCCTAGATTTACTGCATATAAAATAAGACTGTCTTTACATGCAATACTGTGTATGCAGTGTAGCAATTTTTACAGCAGTTAAAAAAACTGAACGTTTTACTGTTTCTTGATTTTATTCGTCTATCATTTTTGTTATACTTGGAAATCTTTATAATCTGTGAGGTCTGCAGCCTTGATTAATCCAGATTATTGACGTTCTACTGTATACTAATAGCATAAATTTTTAAATCTTTCATCAAACATAGTAGACGTGCTTAAATTGAATTCAACTGGAAAACATATTGATATGTGATGATAGGTGATCTTGTTAAGCAATTGTTTCTTATGAAACATTGAAAAGAAGTATTTGTTAACGACTTAATTTTTTTCTCTACAATGAGTACTGACATGGCTTCTAGATTTTTTTCCTGGTTTGTGTAGATTTACTTATTTATTTGTACATATTGACAACCCGGTTCCTTAAGTCAACAACTCACAATTCTAAGTTTTGAGATATTGCCTTTGTAAGTTTTAATATTACTATAATAATGTCAGTTACATAATTTGAATTTGAAATTTATTATTAATTATGTAATGTTATGCCATACATTTCTAATTCAAGTGACATTATTGATGTTTTCAGAGTGATGGTAAGCTTTAGAATGGCAATATCTCAAAATTTAGAATTTTGAGTTGTTGCCTTTTGGAACTGGGCTGTTGATATTCAGCCAGTCGTTATGTGGTTTATGCTTCAAACCATACTAATCATGTTTTCCATACATAATAACAAATTACACTTAAAGCAATGTGAAGTAACCTTTTGAATATGTGTAATTCTAAGGTAATGTATAAACAAGATAGTTGATATTATTATGTCAAGGAAGAGAAGAAAAGATCAAATGTATTTTTGAGGTCACGTGTCTCAAGAGGATAACGCATGTTGAGGGAGCTGGTTCCATAGATCCACAACTACTGAACAAATTATTCTTTATCTGGATTATCTTATGTCTTGGTTTCCTCAGTTTTTTTGTTGTATCATTGTTGATACAGTCTGTTAGACCTGGAATAGTGCCCCCACAGGATTTTATATGTGAAGCCCTAAAGTTGATGTTCATAGCTCAGAGTTTGTACGTGGGCATTTTCCAAAAGTTTCTGATCCTTAACAAAATACTAGTTCCAAATACTCAATTCAAACATCCTCTCAACATTGCCCATATTCATGATTTCAATGGAAATGCCAGATATTCAATGTCCAGTGTCCAGAAAAATTTCTGAATCTGGTACAAGGACTAATTGGCCTTCACGATTTTGTACCTATTGTTCCTCTTTTAAATTGAATGTTATTATTCCCAGATCTTTTGGGTAGGTCATCATCTCAATCTGCTGATCTCCAATATTGTTTATTCTTATGTGATTGTTCTTACCCATATGTATGGCCATGAAATTTGATGTATTCAGAGAGATAAGCCGTTCATCACTCTAGGAGTGTATGAGGCCTAGATCTTTTTGTAGATTTGCTGAGTGATTTGCATGAATGAAAGCGTAGTCCTTTTTCTGTTCGTTCAATAGAATTCATACATGTGCTCATTCTATTGCAAGTCACGTGAGTTTTTTATCATTGTCTTTTAGATCATCTCTTTCTCAAATTTGTTCAAAATGTTGACTTAACTTTGGAATGGCTGACTATACACTGTACGAACCGCGCCCTGATGGTTACTTTTCATAACGAGAATCCGGTGAATCTGCCTGCCTCGATGTACGCCGATGCCGGTTTTAGTTGAACAGCAGCTACGGCTGGACTCCTCTTACTCAACTGTCACAATCGTCGAACAAAGTATAAAATCAACAAATGAAAAAAAATCTTGAGATAAAGTGTACGGTTATTTACTCTGGTCACATTCATGCAGTATCTCAAAACTGTTGTTAGCATATATAAAGCAGTTACTTCAGTGTATATTAAAAATCGTTTACCTCTTCATAGTGCTTTTTCGTTTTTTCCAATGTCCTTTAGTGTTTCAGAACCATGGTTTTGTAACGTATATAATTGGCGTACAATTTAGGAGAACTTACTTTGCAACAGTCGGGTCTTAGGTGCAAACGAACGTACCGTTACAACCGCTGAATTCCCCTCCTCCGCATTTCTCGTCTCCCCAGCCCTCTCGCGTCGAGGCCAGCGCCAAGTTCCCTGACGAGTGTGGGTGAGCGGAGGAAGTTCCGTGGGCCCTTTCCGTACAGAGCGTGCGTTCAAATGGTTCCACTTTCGTGGATATGGTTCGCCCCAACCTACTCACACTGGCGGGCAGAGTATTGAAGTATTTTCTTTCAAGCAATCCGCAAACCTTAATCGAAATATGCTCAATTAGGTTTTCTCTCTTAAAAATAAAATTTAGACGTAATATAAAAGAAATTAAATAAGTTTTCTAAAATAACATAAATGTATAAAAACAGCTGTTCTCCTTCCACTTGGCCCATCTGCGCATCTAATTGTGTAATACAGGGCCAATCAGATTAGTCATTGCTAGAAATCGGATGTTTAGGGAAATTATAGTTGTTTGGCAGGTCTCAGACGTGGTAAGATATGAATTCTTACTCTGCTGCAACTTTATGTGGAGTTAGGTTGGAACCTGGACATAATTGTTCTGAGAGATTGTTAAATGTACATAATTATTTAGTAAGGTGCGTACGTTTTGTATTTTTTGCATGTGTTATTAATTTGTATATTGTTCATTCATATTGAGGTTGTCTTGATTCCTAAGTTTTACACTTGCCCTGTGGATGGTATAAATGTGTTGCGAAACGTCTATTCCGAAACTGAAAGTATTTTGAAATTATTTATAGTTAAAATGTTGGCAAGTAATTCTGGAACTCAAGAAAATACCCCATACGTCACGAACAGTGTTAACTTTTTTTAAATTAAATATAAAATAAAAATAAATATTAATAATAAATATAAAAAAAATATTATATATAAAAATCTGCCAACTAATTGTTCAAATGTTTCTCCTCCGACAAAATCCCTTGAACTACATTCGTCGAAACCAATTTTGAAAAAGGAATTAGCACATTTTTAGTTGAGGCATATTCTGTAACGGTTATTATTAATATCGTCCAGACGTTTAAGAATAATAATATATTTTTAGAAATAATTAAATAATCACAGAACAATGCTACGATGGACTTCGCGTGTTGATACGCCAATGCGCGAATGTTCCATTATACTCGTAATATTTTATATTTTAATATATGAAAGTAGGCGGTAGAACCTGGAAGTCCTAACTATTGCGCTGTGTAATAAAAAGAAGGAAGGTGTGATAAAAGTTTGACGAAAAACCACATTTTTAATACAAATTTCTCCTGACGAAAACATGCAAATGTGGCAATTACTCACATGAGAGATTACACCTAGAGGAACAATATAGACTTTCCAAAATGTTGTTATGTGTTCCTTGAACGAAGTTATACGCGATGACTGTGCGCGGTGTGTTTAGTGCGCTAGAGTGTTTATAGAAATTTATTTGATGGATTTTCAGCCAGCGTTTTGCGTATCTCCCCCAGTGTGCCTCGTGGGCCTTAACTATGTGCAAGAGCCGACTGCGCCCTCGCGCCCTTTTGCTTTAGGAGAGTTCTCCCAACATCTTTCCGGCGTTTACACTCAGTGCGCGTCTTTTGATTTTACCGTGAAACCTGCTCAAACGGCCACCTCAATTAAATACTTTTCATTATTTTAACATTTTTCCTGCCTTTGCTTTTGATATTAACACACTACATGAATGATCTGACTACATTAAGGACTGTGTACTTTTCTATACCATTGCATTTCCACTGCCATCTCTCACATCTACCAGCGAAAATCGACTGACCATAATATCAGGCTAGAGGAAATTCACGAGAGGTCTTCACGTTATCATTGGAGTCATGTTTCGAAAATTCCTTCCGCTGATTATGTCAAATACACACTTCTTTCATTCCTGTAGGTCACAACATTTGGCCCTTGGCTTTTCGTGGCATGTTCTGTCGACCCTCACGTCCCAGTGCGTCTTCAGAACGAAAGCAAATACATAGGATGAATGTATCCATGAGCAGCAGATGATACGTAATTTCGCCATTGACTCAAACAGTTTCTCGCATTGACGTCAAGAATGAAGCGATGTTGTATTCTAATTCACAAATTAAAAATTCACACATTGGCAACTCATTTTTTAAGGGACCCATTTCAATGTATTTATAAAACGAAAGCATTGCCACCAGCTGTAGTAACTGGAGTGTGGTATTGATTGTTTCCAAAATAATTCCCTTATTTTTGCACACGTTTAACAGTTTTGAATGAAAAGGTGTGACAGAAATGTAGCGTTTTCATTAATTTTTACTTTCTCGCCCTACCTAAGAAACTTCGTGAGAAGAGTTTTCTTTGCGCCGGAAAACTACGAAATGTTGTTAGAAAACCCTCTTATTGCCAATCCGTGGTAATGAAAAAGTTGATAAGACCTTTTGGTATATTTGGAAAAAATCCTCCAACGTATGGGATAGACAGAATCAATGTTTTGTAAGTCCTTGCTGCCGAAAAATTGAATCACGGCAAAACGTCCTTCCGTTCATACTCAATGATAGCACCTAAAGTGTGCGGTCAATTATCTCCAAAATTTATATTCCCCAATCGATCGGCCTGATGCCGCGTCCCCTTGAATTTGAAACTGATATTTTAATTTTAGGGGGTACTTTACATGACGTCCATGGGACATCTTCCATGTTTTCAAACAAAAAATTGCTCCATCTTTTTGGTTAAACATTTTTGTTGAATAGTGTGATGGACGTGTTCGTTTAAAACCCTGAGTTTTTGAAAATTGCAAAAGTATATTTTTTTGTGGTGGTGGTGGGGGTGGGGCGTGTTTCTACAACTAAAATTTTAAAGGGTAAGCCTTTTTTCTTTAATGAAACCTGTTTCTTAAAGACAAATTTTCGAAAATTTGTGCATTACCATATTTCAAAATCTGGGTACTTTCGCGTATTTTTGCGTGAAATATACACTTGAAACATGTTTTCTAAAAAATCAGTACCATTTTCCTATTTCATTTTCACCTGTGTGTCATGTTTGTTGAAAATTCTAATTTTTTGAAAATGGCAAATATTTTTAATTTTCCTACATATATAATCGTGAAGATATTTTTTAAAAAAATGAAGTGTTCGTCAGAAACAGATCTTCAAATAAAGTCTGGTTCAAATTTTCGAAATGTAATTCTTTTTGTAATTTGTCATCACAGTCACTTTCTCGGAATTTCCTGCGCTTCGCCAATGGAATATGGTACATCTTTGATGCCATTCGGATACTATGAATGTTAGAATTTGTATTGTGGTATTTCATATTTGTCTGTTTGCTTCTTGCTTTTGAGCCTCTGTTCTACGTTTACAAATTAATCTTCTAAAAACTATTTAAAATCTATTTGAAAATCCATATATTTTGGTCGTGTTGCAAAGACAGCACTACACTGAAAGTACAAATGCAACCGCCACCCTTAATTGATTTTATACTTATATCACATCCACGTAGAAGGGTGTGGCGCATCAATTAGCTGTACTTCCCTGAGGTGAAGTGCAGGAAGTTGCTTAAAAAAGAACAGCTACATATCACTTTTTGTCTTGAACATTTTCCAAATTCTATTACCTTTGTACAAACTATAGGATTCTTTCATGAACATGTTTGTTTCTCGATTGCGTAATTAAACACTAGAAATTCGTGAACACTTATTTTGTATTAAATAAAACGAAGACAGTCTACAACATAACATGGGAGACACAAAAGAAAGGAAACACAAACAAAATTCCTAACAGTTTTGAATCACTCTGTAACCCAGTCAGGACTACCTTCGTGCTTTAGAATGCCCTTTCAATGCTTCTACAAGCTATGAAAAGAAGTTAAATGTAATTCTCCCTTTCCGAAGTTCAGTTTTCTACTTAGAAAATCTCTCTCGTTAATCTTAACTTCTTTACATTTAATTCCTGACTACAAATTTCTAATTAAAGAGGAATTGCTTTGAAATAAGTTTGAACTTTTTCTAATCCTGGTATAATAAAGATACGGAAGTGTCTTGTCTGGCATTGAGAGCCGACCTCAATCAAATTATGGTTACCACCCAAATAACTTTACATCACTTAATTCAATTGTGTTTTATATACAGTATTAATCTTTTAAAATGTTTAACAATTAACATCTCATCATTCTCTCTTACATATTACACCGTTACACTCCATGAAATTCTGAGGGATTATTGTCGCATGAATGAAAGCGTAGTTCTTTTTCTGTTCGTACAATAGAATTCATACATGTGGTCATTCTATTGCAAGTCACGTGAGTTTTTTATCATTGTCTTTTAGATCATCTCTTTCTCAAATATGTTCAAAATGTTGACTTAACTTCGGGATGGCTGACTATATACTCTACGAACCGCGCCCTGATGGTTGCTCACATAACGAGAATCCGGTGAATCTGCCTGCCTCGATGTACGCCGATGCCGGTTTTAGTTGAACAGCAGCTACGGCTGGACTCCTCTTACTCAACTGTCACAATCGTCGAACAAAGTATAAAATCAACAAATGAAAAAAAATCTTGAGATAAAGTGTACGGTTATTTACTCTGGTCACATTCATGCAGTATCTCAAAACTGTTGTTAGCATATATAAAGCAGTTACTTTAGTGTACATTGAAAATCGTTTACCTCATCATAGAGTTTTTTCCAGTGTCCTTTAGTGTTTGTAAACCATCGTTTTGTAATAACTTTGCAACTGTTAGGTCGTAAGTGAGAACGAACGTATCGTTACAACCGCTGAATTCCCCTCCTCCGCATTTCTCGTCTCCCCAGCCCTGTCGCGTCGAGGCCAGCGCCAAGTTCCCCGACGAGTGTGGCTGAGCTGAGGAAGTTCCGTGGGCCCTTTCCGTACCGAGCGTGCGTTCTTATTGTTCCACTTTCGTGGATATGGTTCGCACCAACCTACTCAGGCTTGCGGGCAGAGTATTGAAGTATTTTCTTTCAAGCAATCCACAAAGCTTAAACGAAATTAGCCCAATTGGGTTTTCTCTCTTAAAATATAGATTTAAATGTAATATTAAATAATAATTGAATAAAACAGAGTACCATACTTTTGTACGATCTGAGGCAATATTGAAATGTTTTCAAGCAATTATGTTCCAACGTTTCCAATGTTTTCAAAATATACCGAATGTTGGAAAGCTGCATGAGATTACAACATGTAAAACAGGAGTCCCCATTTAAATAAGTTTTCTAAAATAAAATAAATATATAAAAACATCTGTTCTCCTTCTTCCTACAGGCTTATCTACGCATGTAATTGTGTAATACAGGATCAATCATATATTAGCCATTACTTGACATCGGATGTTTAGGGAAATGCCTATTTTATTCTAGCGTAGTCATATAAAGGCTGATAATGTGCACGGATCGTGACAAATAATCACATATGACGAAGTTTTATAATGCTTATTTTTGCTTTTTTTTAGCATCAAGGCTTTTTAAGGGCTTTTTTGAAATATAAGTAGTACTGCAGGAAAATGCATGTAATCCATTCTACAAAAAAAGCGCCTGAAGTTTCTTCTAACATTGTTTTCATTTGCATATTCTACAAAAATATTTCTTCTTGTAAGGCGTACTACTCTAAAAGGTTAAACAGAAGAATCAGATTAAGATGGGGATCAGGCAAAGCGTTAATATGTTGCAGTCCAGATTTGCATTATTATAAGTATTTGTTATTATTATTTAATAATAATTTATTAATTTGCAGAGTATCTCCTTGTGAGTGCTATGGTGATGACAAAATAATTAGTGTTGAATAAAAATTATAGTTTGTTGTTCGAGTACATTTTCTTAAACATTCAAGTAAGAAATTAGAAATTGGTCTATATATTCTCAATATAATATTGTGTTTGAATGCAAAATTTCAATATTCTTGTTCTTACCCCTCCTGTAAAAATTAACAGTATAATTAATGAATTTTGTAGAAAGCTACATAATTTGTAATTTGAACACTTGGAACAAAAAATATTTCGACGAAATTAGCTAATACTTGTCTCCTTAGGTAGAGCAAATCCTTAAAATCAGCACTGGCATGCAGTCTGGTACTACTCATGTATGTACTAGTAGCATACAAGTGCTTCTCATGAAAAAGGCATTTTCCAGATGACACTGCATCCTTTTTAATAAAAGTTTGGTGTGCGGTTTTGCTTTCTTGGCACTGTGAACTTGTAACATTTAACTGGTAGGCAACGTTTTTTTGTCAATTAGTACTATATGTATTCTGTGTCTATTATTTTAATGTCTAAGACCCTAATATGCTAGATTCGTTACTAAAGACAATTCAGCGATGTCGTTTACGATATATTTATTTCTGGAATGCTAGATTTATTTAATATTCTTCAACGTATTGTTAGCAATGTTTTTCTTGATTTCGACCTAAATGTTATGCAAAGAAATTTATACATTGTGTAGTTCACTCATTAGAGGCTGAAAACTCGTGTCTGATGGGTTGGGCTGATGCTGAATGGCGCAGGTCTGGCGCTATCTTCTGAAGAATTGTGGACTCTGAAAATCACCCGTGTGTTTGTTGCTACTATGCCTATTATTCTAAATAGGGAACCAGGATATCTTCGCGTTTTGCTTGTTTCTGTAGAACAATAATCACACGTTTGGGATTTTAACATACCTCCCCTTTTGTGACATACTGTAGTTGTGAATTTATTGGTATGCTTGTTTCCATATAAATTTCTCTATTGTAATGGGTTATTGCTAATATCCCAGATTTTTGTAATGGGGATGTAAGTAGGGATACTAGAGTGAAAGTATCTTGATAACGAAACAGAGACTGTCCTAATTGTTTTGATTTGTGGGCAACCAATTCCATTGCTGTTCCTCTTTTATTATGTTTCATTGTTCCTAAAAAAGTGAACCATTGTTGAACTGATGTTCATTCATGTGATAACTACTGTAATTTTTCTCCGTCGCGAGGTTGCCTTCTGAAGCTGATCACTCTGAGTTATGCCATGCTGATCGTATGAATAATTTCATTTTTACCGTCGGATTCTCATAAAAAACAACCAATTCTTCATTGGAAGATTGTTCCAGAAGTGGACGAATATCATCCGTTTTGCGAATAACAAAAAATTATGATCATGTGCAACACAAAGTAAATTGCAAGTTGCAATATAGACAAAACGCCAAAACTGGTGAAGTAGCTACAGAAAACGCTTCAAGAAGAAATACCTACATTTCCGTGTGCGTGCGTCACGGAGTGCCACCAAACCGACCATTCAACTTCGCGCGACATTCACGATTGATAAAGCTATGAGAACGCCCCTAAACGTGTGACTCACATGTGTGGAATACGATCGAAAAAGTATACACGAGATATCTAGCGATAAAAGTGTAAAAATCACGCCATCACTTCATAAGCAAAATTGCGGCACTGAGTGCAAGCGCGCGCCTGCCTATGGGTTAATCTCACCCCCCCCTCTCTCTCTCTCTCTCTCTCTCTCTCTCTGTTGTAACAAACTTAACTCGAATCTGCTGAGAGCAATTTAGCGTTCTCGAATTTTATGGGACATTTGTTAGGCTTTGTAGATATGAGTGGCACGGGAATGCTCTAACTACGTAAATTTGGTTTCGTTTTGTCGTTTCGCCTGGCAATGTTTCCTCTCTACATGAAATACACTATTTGCTTGCGGTGTAATCGATCTTCCTACGTGTTTCTATCTGTAAGGTTTAGAAAAATTGTTAAGAAGATTTTCCTTTTGTCAACATTTAATGGGTTCCGTATTCCTGGAAAATGAGTTAATAGCTATGTCATTGTTGACTTCTTAAAGTAGCATGATCTTTGACTTTACGCTATATCTTACGTTTGGCCTGGATTTTATTTTTATTCTGTCGTACCATTCCTACACATTCCAGTTTGTCACTTTGTCTTTGTACCTTAAGCAAATTAATGATTTGTGAAGGATCTGCTTTCCACTTAACACCCTTCGCTCTGCTCTGACACACTCTGACACACAGCGATCGAGCGGTTTGTGAAAATCATTGTTTCTATCTTTGTTTCGAATAGCTTCAATTGTGTGTTCAACGCTCTCAATTTCCTCCTGAACGTCTGTCGTAAAGTTTCCCCATCTCTTTCTTGTTTATATTGTGAGTGTGAGTGCAAGTGTGAGTGTGGGTAAACTGGGCCGAATCACATCCACGACAGTGGAAGAATTTGAGTGTTCGCCTCTGTATGAAAAGAGCCCACGGAACTTATTCAGCTCAGCGACGCTCGTTGGGGAAGTTGGCGCTGGCCTCGACGCGAGCGGGCTGGGGTTCGGTGAAATGAGGGGTAAGGGAGGGAAATTCAGCAGTTGTATGGGTACGTTCGCTTTCGCTTGCATCCGGACTGCTACAGAGTAGTCTCCTAAATTGAACATGCAAATTATACAAGTTACGAAACGAAATGTAAAAAAACGGATGGGTGTTGTAAGAAAGCCCTATTAAGAAGTAAATGATTTTTAATTTACATTGAAGGAACTGTTTTATATATGCTTATACTAGTCTGCAATAATTTCGTGAATGTGTCGATTAAATAACCGTACTTACACGCACATTTTTTCCTAGCTTTAATGTTTGTTAATTTTATACCGGGTTTGAAGGTCAGAGTACGTTGAATTTGTTTGTTTGCTGCGGGTAGTAAAGAACATTTTCGGAGTCCGGGCTTAGCTGCTGGCCAACTGGATCCGGCATCGTTGAACGTCGATTCAGACAAAATAAATCGCATTCCCGTTATGTGAGCGTCCACCTGGAGGCGATTTGTAAAGGGTATAATCAGCCATTCTTAAGTAAGGTCAACACTTTGCACAAATTCGAGATAGGGATGATCTAAAAGACAATGATTAAAAAGACACGTGTCTTGTAATAGAATGAAGAGATGTCTGAATTCTATTGAATGAACAGTAATAGAACTACGCAGTTATTTATGCGAAGATAATCTCTCAGAATTCCGTAGCGTGTATTGGTGTAGTTTGTAATAGGATTGAGAGTTGAGTTATAAGTTGTGAAAGTTTTTAAAGATTAATGTTGTAAATAAGAGAAAATTGAATTAAGGGATGTAAAATTATTTGAGTGGTAACTATAACTTACATCATTTGACTGAGGTCGGTTATCAATGGTAGACAAAACACATTATCGTTATTTTACCTGGGTTAGTGTAACTCATTTCAAAGCAGTTCCTATTTCATTAAAAAAATATAATCAGGTATTGAATGTGAAGCTGATTATAATGTAAGAAATAGGTAGAAAGTTCAACTGGGTAGAATGTTTAACTTGGTCTCTTTTTCGTTGTGTGTTCCTTTTCTCCTGTTGTGTAATCCTATTTAATTAAGAATGTATAGTCGGGAATTAAATGTAAAGCTCATATTAATGAGAGAAATTTTCTCGGTAGAAAGTTTAATTTAGAAAGGGAGTAGTAAATTTAAATTTCTTTTAATAACTTGTAGATATATTAGAAGGGTATTATAAAGCCCGACGGTAGAGCTGATTGGGTTACAGAGTGGCTTATGAACTGTTGGAGTTTGTGTATTTCGGTCTTGTGTGTTCCTGGTATGTTGTGTATTTTCTCGGTTTTATTGAATACAAATACTTGTTGAAGATTCTGTATTGTTCAATTCCACATTTGAGAAACGATTTCCTACGCCCTGAGCAGTTCGTTCAAGACAATAAGTTATGTGTAGCCTGTTTTTAAACAATTGTCTGTACGTAATCTCAGGGAAGAGCCGTAATTGGTGAGCCACACCATGTTAGGCCGGGCTCTGTGTGTGTGTGTGTGTGTGTGTGTCTTTTTTAGGGGGCTGTTTAAATATTTTGTTTTCTTTCTTCATGTGCTTTTCTATTTTTTTACAATAGTTTTCACTTGGCTCAGAGAGATCGTGTAGTTTGCCCAATACGGTTCTGATTTCTCTGATTTCTTCTGTGGTATCGCGGAGTTCGTTCGACAGCTAGGTGCCCGTCCTCTTCTCGCACAGATCAAGATCTCTCCCGAGTACATCTCGCGGACGACTAGCATCTTCTGTCCCAGTTTCTTCATCCCTTCCTTGCCGCTGAGCCGTCGGGGCTAGACGTTGCCCAGCCTGGGCTCTCGTGGAGGGGGTGTGCCAATGATTTCTGCGCGTCCTTTCCACATCACTCTTGATATTGCATCGAACACTGTAGTCACTGATTGTTCCATCTCAGGAGATTTCGTTACTTCGTGAAAAACTTCAAATTGAGATTATTGTTAGATGCTTGTTATACTCAATAAAACTGTGAGGATGTGTGTTTTCAAGACTTGTAATCGGTGTGTTTTGTCCAAAGAGTGTGAGTTTGTCTGAGAAGGACGAAGTTTTTGTTTATCTTAATTTTTTTTGCGTTGCACAATTTGTTAATGCTGATTATAAATATGATAATACTTGTTCCATTATGCCAATCTTTTGATTGTAATTATCGAATCTAAATTTTCTTCAAAACTACTGCAATAACATGTTTAAATGAATTTAACTAGTATAAAAATTTACATGTCATTCATTGAAATATGTTCATTGCAATCACAATGAATATACCTACATCTGAAAACATCAAGAAGTGTAAATTAGATATGTACATCATGGAATTGGTAGCTCCTTCCAATGTGGCTCTGGAGCAATAGGTGACGGATTGCAAAAATAGAAAAAAAATCTGTACTTTGTACATGCATAATGGGGAAGGTACCTTACGAAAATAACGGTTGTATTGATTTGATGGTTCCCGCTGTATATCCGGGAAATTCCAAATGGCATACAAGTTGAACTTAGCCAACCCTCGAATGCAGATCGTCAGCTGCTACAAGACTCGTGGGAAACCAGTAAACCAACATGTACACCGAAAAAAGCAATGCCTTACAGAACTTTGTGCCTAGCACGATTTTACGTTTTATATGATTAATATCGATATGCATTTCTAAATATACTACAGCAGATCTGCAATAAACGCAGGAAAACACTTTGTGATTAAATTGATCATTATATAATGATTATTTGTTAAATGAGGATGTATTTGACACCTACCTGTCTTACATTTAACACTTCACATCCCTACCATCTTCTAGTAATGTGTAAGAACGAAGAAGAGTGTCTCAAAAACCGAAGAAAATCGAATTATGGAACAATCAATAAAATGTCATGAATCGTCGACAAAAGTGGGATATTCATTTTCAGAAATACCGTTTTAGAATTTCGTTTTATACCATAAACATGAAGAAAGTAACAAAATGTCATTTTATGTTTCCAACATCATCGTGAAATCCCTGAACTCCAACTACCTCATTCTTACACCAGATAAATCGCACCACGACCTCGTGTTATCAATGGAAGTCTGGAAGTAGCGCCCGTTTTCGTTTGAGGGTACACGCTTAGATCTGCATTTATCAGTATGGGAACTGCTCCGGCAACGTCGTCTTCGGAAATGGGCTTCGCAGCCCTGCCGGCTGACCTCTCATGTAAGAGCCGCTTCGAAATCAAGGACGTGGATGTCATGCACCGCTTCCTTCTTCATCGCCCCTTGTAAGCTTTTGACATTGAAGCGGCATACTTGAGTATTCCAATCGAATAGGGGACGTTTTGCGAAGGATAGTTTCGCCGCTGCAGCGCACTCTCCATCTGCGCCAGACTCCTCAACGTAGTATGAGCCGTTTAACCGCTTGGCAACGGACGGAAATTTTGTTCCCCGCTTGGAAATGTCGCGCACGTGTTGTATCGAAATGTACATGATGACACTTGTCTAAACCTGTTAAAGAACAGTTAAACAATTGTATAATACAACAAATTATTGACTAAAGGTACACACTGTATACAATATAATATATTTCATTTTCCTTTCCACATATAATTGTTTAAAATTATTGATCAAATTATCAATAATATTAATTAGCGATGTATTGTATCAGTGTTTCATTAGTTTTGAGTTTTCTTGTTGTTTTTAATTAAAGATCTGCTTTGCCGAATGCATATATTTGTGTGGCTGCAGCGGGATGTCGTGACCCTATTACTGAATTTTTGTAGAATTCTGATTTGCTTTAGTGCTTTGACACCTGACTCGTGCCAAAGCACTAAAGCAAATTAATGCGAATTTTACAATTCAATTGTAGGGTCAGGATCTCCAGCTGTAGCCACTCAATCGTTTAAGTCCGGCCAAGCAGATGTTTAATTTAAACAATATTTCAACATGATAAGGGACGAAACCCTGCTCTACAACTCTATGTGGAGTTGGGTTGGAACGTGGATATTATGATGCCGAGAGACCGTAAATGTCAATAATTGTATAGTAAGGTGCGAACATTTTGTATTATTTTTGCATAACGTGTTGTTAATTTTTATATTGTATATTCGTATTGATGTCTTCATTCCTTGTTGTTTTTTACACTAGCACTGAGGATGGAATAAAGGTATTCAGAAACTGACAGTGTTTTGAATCTATTTATAGTTAAAATGTTGGAAAAGGATTCTGGAACTCAAGGAAACGTGCGCTGAACCCCTATACGTCACATGTAGTTTTTACTGGTTCTTTTACTATATAAAAATATAAATGAAAACAAACGTCGGCAAACTAATGGTTTAGTTGTTACTACTCACTTCGACCAAATCCCGTGAACTACATTCGTCGAAACCAAATTTTAAAAAGAATTGGCACGTTTTCAATATAAGCAAATTCAGTAACATTAAAAATATCGTTCAGATTGTTGTATTGACGAAATGAAAGTTGAATATCAACTTTAAGAATATGTCTTACATTTCCATTCTGCAATCATTCCAAACGGCGAGTCGCCTCTACCCGTCTCTCTCCCTGTGCTCTGGCTGAGCACTGAACAATCACGGTCCCTCTCGGCCAGGGTGTATCACCGCCTTGCTAGGATGTTGGGGATACGCGAGGCGGTGAGTCTCCAGCCACCTCGGCCCACGCGCAGCCGGTTGTGGCGACCTGCACAGTACCAACTTTCGCGCACGGCTCCCGGACGCCCCTGAGTCAAACGACTCCTCTCTTGTGCCGCACGTGCTGCCTGCTGGACTAGCTGACTGCCGTGGTACTGACTAGCGTCGAGCTGGCGCCCGCACCGCCGTACGTAGGGCAGTTAAGGTTTTGAGCTCATGGACGGAAACAATGTTAAGATGGGCGTCGCGTTTTGATACGCCGATGTGCCTTCTACTATCTGCTTTGAAATGTTTTCTATTGTCCTAACACTTTATTAGCTGATATTAGCAGCTAATTGTTACGGATATCATCAATGAACGTAATATTTTATAATTTAAAATTCGAATGAAGGCGGTAGTACGTTGAAGTCCAACTTTTATCCTGTGAAATAAAAGGAAGGAAACTAAAAATTGAACGAAAAATCGCGTGGTTGAAATACAGGTTTCTCCTGGCCAAAACAAGCAAATATCGTGGCAATTACTCACGTGAGGCATTGCACCTAGAAGAATAATATGGACTTTCACAAATGTCATTTTTTGTTTCATTGAACGGAGATATATGTGATCAGTGTGCACACTCGCAAACAGCCATCCAGATCACATTAAAGGGAAGTAAATTTTGTGTCACTTCGAAACGATCTCAAAACGCAGTCAGTAAACTCAAGATTTCGAAATCAACGGCATTCAATGTCGCATTTTGCCCTCTTTTGAAGAGTATATCACAAAAGAGGTTTTGTAGAAATTTATTTGATGGACTTTCAGCCAGCTTTTTGCGTATCTCCCCCAGTGTGCGCCGTGGGCCGTAACTATGTGCAAGAGCCGACTGCGTTCTCGCGCCCTTTTGCTTTAGGAGAGTTCCCCCAACATCTTTCCGGCGTTTACACTCTGTGCGCGTCTTTTGATTTTACAGTGAAACCTGCTCAAACGGCCACCTCAATTAAGCAGGCACCTCCACTAACGGCATTTTCTCGTGAAATTCATGGGGTTTCCTTATGACCTATGTTAATGTTCCCTCTTCTCAGCAGCCACCTAACGTAGCGGCCAGGCTCATTTTCAAAGAAAAAAGTGGTCGATTTCGAAGAAAAAAGACTCCATCGTTTATGATTAATCGTTTTTGTTGGATGGTGTGAAGGACGTTTATGAAAATTGTATAGAACTTATGTTCGTTGAAAACCCTAAGGAAGTTTCCAAAATTGAAAAAAGGTTAATTTTTTTAGTGGTGTAGCCTACAAATAAAATATAAAAAATGGTAAAGACTTTTGACCTTAATGAAACCTGTTAATTAACAAAACTTGTAATTTACTAAGAATTTTACATGACTATATTTCGAAATGCGGGTACTTTCGCTAATTTTTGCGATATATATATATATATATATATATATATATATATATATATATATATATATATATATATACACAGGATGTTGTTAAGATATTTTTCGTAATGAATGGGCCCAATACCTCTGATAGCGAAAAGCACGCTTAACAGAATGATGCCGGTGTCATGTTCGTTAAAAATTATGGTCTTTTTAAAATTGCAAAAAAAGATTAACACTTCAACCAATATAATTATGAAGATAGTTTTTCTTAATAAAGTGTTCGTCAGATGTAGATCTTCAAGTAAGTCATGGTTTCATTTTTCGAAATGTAAGTCTTGTTTGGTGCCGACCTGAATGGCCGTGGTGGCTAAGAGCGAGTACCGACTCAGCGCTTCGGTCCGAAGGGTCGCGGGTACGAGTCCCGCCTTGGGCATGGCTGTTTGTCACTTGACTTTGTGTGTGTGGTCGCGGAGGGCCTCGCGTTCTGCTGACCCCAGATCAGAGGATCCCGCAAGCGTTTATCTAGTGTATGGTCAAATATGTCTCCCTTCGGGACGTAAAGGGGAACCCGCTGTCGGCTGGATAAAAGCCCTAGGAAAAAAAAAGTCTTGTTTGGTAATTCGGCGTTAGTCACCTGCTTCGAATTTCCCGCGCTTCCTGAACGGAATTTGTTAGGTGGTTGGAGCCAGATGAATGTTATAAAATTATATTATTTCATATTTCTTCGTTCGATTCTTACATTCGAGTTCTGTTGTGCTTGTACCATTTAATCTTTCAGAAACAGTTTAAAATCTATTTGAAAAATTCATATATTTTGTCCGTGTTTAGAAGACTATTTGTATTCTGAATATTGTGCAACCTAGCAGGATGTGGCGAACCAATTACCAAACGTCCCTGAGATTACATACAGGTAATTGTTTAAAAAAGAAAAGCTACTTACCA
The DNA here is from genome assembly GCA_011170035.1 of Teleogryllus occipitalis. Classification (NCBI taxonomy): domain Eukaryota; kingdom Metazoa; phylum Arthropoda; class Insecta; order Orthoptera; family Gryllidae; genus Teleogryllus; species Teleogryllus occipitalis. The sequence goes on from BLKR01001979.1 coordinate 86,815, forward strand.
CTTTTTGTCTTGATCGTTCTCAAAATTATATCACCTTTATAAAAACCATAGGATTTTTTATAGACACGGCTGGAGGAATTGTTTCTCGATTTCCAAATTGAACACTAGATATTCCTTAACAATTAATTCGTCTTGAATAAAACGAAGGAAATCTACAACATAATAAGGAACACACAAAGGAAAAGAAACACAAACAAAATTCCCAACAGTTCTGAGTTACTCTGGACCCGAGTCAGGACCACCGTCGTGCTATATAATGCTCATTAAATGCTTCTACAGACCTTGAAATGAAGTTTAAAGTAATTCCCCCTTTCCGAAGTATACTTTCCTACTTTGAAATTTTTCTCTCATTAACATTAGCATCTTTACATTTAATTCCTGGCTACAAATTTTTAACTAAAGAGGAATTGCTTTGAAATGAGTTTAAACTTGTACTAATCCTGGTAAGATAAAGGTAAGGAAGTTTCTTTTATGGCATTGAGAGCCGACCTCAATCAAATGTTCTTTCAAATTATGGTTACCACTCACATAATTTTCCATCACTTAATTCAATTGTGTTTTATTTACAACATTAATCATTTAAAAGTTTTTTATAAGTTTTTATAAGTTTAACAACTTACCTTTTTCAAATATTCTCTCTTACATTATACACCGTTACACGCTATGAAATTCTGAGAGATTATTGTCGCATGAATGAAAGCGTAGTTCTTTTTCTGTTCGTTCAATAGAATTCATACATGTGTTTATTCTATTGCAAGTCACGGGTTTTTTTTATCATTGTCCTTTAGGTCATCTCTTTCTCAAATTTGTGTAAAATGTTGACTCAACTTAAGGATGGCGGACAATACACTCTACGAACCGCGTCCTGATGGTTGTTCACATAACTAGAATCCGGTGAATCTGCCTGCCTCGATGTACGCCGATGCCGGTTTTAGTTGAACAGCAGCTACGGCTGGACTCCTCTTGCTCAACGGTATCAATCGTCGAACTAAGTATAAAATAGACAAATGAAAAAATCTGGAAATAAGGTGTACGGTTATTTACTCTGGTCATATTTATGCAGTATCTTAAAACTGTCGTTAGCATATATAAAGCAGTTACTTTAGTGTACATTGAAAATCGTTTACCTCTTCATAGAGCTTTCTTGTTTTTTGCCTCCTTTAGTATTGCCAATCCATCGTTTTCTAACGTATATAATTTGCGTACAATTTAGGAGAACTTACTTTACATCAGTCAGGTCTTAAGTGCAAACGAACGTACCGTTACAACCGCTGAATTCCCCTCCTCCGCATTTCTCGTCTCCCCAGCCCTCTCGCGTCGAGGCCAGCGCCAAGTTCCCCGACGAGTGTGGCTGAGCTGAGGAAGTTCCGTGGGCCCTTTCCGTACAGAGCGTGCGTTCAAATGGTTCCACTTTCGTGGATATGGTTCGCCCCAACCTACTCAGACTGGCGGGCAGAGTACAAGTGTTTTCTTTCAAGCAATTCGCAAACCTTAATCGAAATTTGCTCAATTAGGTTTTCTCTCTTAAAAATAAGGTTTTAAATAATATAAAAGCAAAACTAAAAAGAAAGGCGGAGAACCATAATTTTTTTACGATCTGAGGCAATAATGATTTTTTTTGTTCCAAAATAGGTCACTTATGTTACAAGAAGTGTGTCCATTCATTTCCTTTAATTTTTTCCTCCTGTGTAGCGAGAACGACATAGAAATTGGGGCTTCCTCCACTTTCGGTGAACTCTCTATATTTTCAGAAATTCCAAATAGTAAAATTAACATTCCAGAAGAGCAACTTTTGTGATAAAATATTTTGTTTTGTGAAATTAAATCTCTTTGAATGAATTCTTTAAAATAGATTTTGTACTTTTAAATAAGTATATAAGAGGCAGGAGGTAAGGAGAGTGCGACAATGGGAATCCGTACAGCTTGTCAGCAGTAGAATTTTCTAAGAATTGTGTCTCGTTGTTGACATGATATAAACTGTATGAAACGCAATTTTAATTGTCGAATATGTGTTGATATTTGCTTGAAAATAATTTGTTTCCACACTAATGTTCTACAGTTTGTATAGAGTTTTACAAAAAAAGACTGAGATATGTTAACTTTTACTAAGTGCGAGAAAGTATGTGATTTGCCTCCACTACTGAAATAAAATCTTTAATATCACTAAATCTCTAACTTATTATGACGGGACGCTTCTTGATTAGAAACTCATTTGTGTAATAGGTTTTGGCTTTGGGACACTCAGCTGCAATGGCACATTACAAAATACTAGCCGTGTTCCTTTTACCAGTCGTGTTGAATCTTGTTTGGCATTTCATGTTTCTGGGTGGCTGAAGAACTGTTATTCAGTTATGTTACTTTTGAGTATGAATCTTCTTTGACGTTAATAATATTCTACTTAGATTTTTTAACGTGGCATCTCAAGGAAACACGCGAAAGAGATAGGGAGAAGGCAAACAACAATAGGAAGCCGTAAATGTTGGAGCTGTAGTGTCGTTGCAGCTCCCCATTTGAGTCTGTCTTTCCAATCCTTTCATACGTGACATTGAGATTACCACGATCAGAAAACCCAAGTGTATATCATTGATCATTCTTTACCTTTTTTAATGCACACAGAATTGTGCATTAAATAATGGTTACCACTCAAATAACTTTACGTCACTTAATTCAATTGTGTTTTCTTCATAGCATTAATCTTTTAACACATTTAACAATTAACAACTCATCTTTTTCAAATATTTACTCTTACATATTACACCGTTACTCGCTATGAAATTCAAGAGAGATTAATGTCGCATGAATGAAAGCGTAGTTCTTTTTCTGTTTGTTCAATAGAATTCATACATGTGCTCATTCTATTGCAATTCACGTTGCTTTTTTATCATTGTCTTTTAGATCATCTCTTTCTCAAATTTGTGCAAAATGTTGACTTAACTTTGGGATGGCTGACTACACACTCTAGGAACCGCGTCCTGATGGTTGCTCACACAACGGGAATCCGGTGAATTTACCTGCCTCGATGTACGCCGATGCCGGTTTTAGTTGAACAGCAGCTACGGCTGGACTCCTCTTACTCAACTGTCACAATCGTCGAACAAAGTATAAAATCAACAAATGAAAAAAAATCTTGAGATAAAGTGTACGGTTATTTACTCTGGTCACATTCATGCAGTATCTCAAAACTGTTGTTAGCATATATAAAGCAGTTACTTCAGTGTATATTAAAAATCGTTTACCTCTTCATAGTGCTTTTTCGTTTTTTCCAATGTCCTTTAGTGTTTCAGAACCATGGTTTTGTAACGTATATAATTGGCGTACAATTTAGGAGAACTTACTTTGCAACAGTCGGGTCTTAGGTGCAAACGAACGTACCGTTACAACCGCTGAATTCCCCTCCTCCGCATTTCTCGTCTCCCCAGCCCTCTCGCGTCGAGGCCAGCGCCAAGTTCCCCGAAGAGTGTGGCTGAGCTGAGGAAGTTCCGTGGGCCCTTTTCGTGCAGAGCGTGCATTCAAATTGTTCCACTTTCGTGGATATGGTTCGCACCAACCTACTCAGGCTGGCGGGCAGAGAAGTATTCTTTGCCTTTCAGTAGAAGTATTCTCTTTCAAGTAATCCGCAAAGTTTAATCGAAATTAGCCCAATAACGTTTTTTCTCTAAAAAATAAAATTGAATTGTAATAAAAAAGAATAATGGAATAAAACGGAGTACTGTAATATTGTATGATCTGAGGCAATATTGAAATTTTTTCATGCAATTATGTTCCAAAAAAGTTCTCCATCATTTTTTTTCATTTTTTCTTCGTTTTTGCAAGGTGAATTAACTTTCGAGTATCTCTTTATATTTTCACAAATTGCAAACAACAACAAAATTAACAATCCAATAGTACAATTTTAGTAATAGGATATTGTGTGAAACGAAATGTTTTAACGATGACGGTTGTAATGTCGATGACGGAAAGTGTTTCTCGACTCAGAAAATCAATAATATGTCAAGGATGTGTTTTGATTTTAGCTGGGAGGAGGCAAGTTATCGTAAATACCTTGTTCAACTTACATTTTGTAATTAATGGTAATAAAAATGTTGATATCATAGCAATCAGAATATTAGATTTGATTTACACCGGGAGAAGTGTCTCAGGGCATGAACTTATAACACTGCAGTGCCTCTGATCGGTAGGTCGTAGGTTCCAGTCCGGATGGTGGCAGGATTTTCAACACTAGCCCAACCGATTTCAGTCGCTGTCTGGAGGAGAAGTCTTGTAGCCGGCTGCTCTGATCGGTAGTTTTCCGTGGCTTCTCTGACGAATGCAAAATATTAACAGTAACTTTTCAAGGAGCCGGCCTGGGTGGCCGAGGTGGCTGACAGCGCGTACCGACCCAGCGCTTCGGTCTGAAGGGACGCGGATGAGAGTCCCGCCTCGGGTATCGTTATTTGTCCCTTGTTTCACGTAATATTCACGCGGTGGACCTTGCGTTCTGCTGACCACAGATCAGAGGAATCCGCAATTGTTTTAGTGTCTTGTATAGAGTATGTATAGTCGAATATACGTCCCTGAAGTAAAGGGTAACCGGCGATCTGCTGGATGAAAGCCCTAGAAAGAAGAACTTATTAAGGATCACAATTTCAAATTTGGGACAATTGGGAGAGAAAATCAATTCGAATGTGAAGTATCTCTTATCTTCTACTGATGTGACTGGCATATATTTTAGAAGTCCAACATTAACACTGAAACCTCGGAATTTACATTTCTTTTTACTTTTGGTGCCTTTAGTGTATTGCCAATCGATATTGCTGCTGTGTACGAAATAGGGAAATGAAGAAAAAAACAACAACTGTTGGTATAATTTTAGGAATTCACTCGAATTTTAAAAACACAAGTGTATTGTAGGTTTTGTAATCAATGGTAACGTTGGACGATGTACGATTTTCTGATATCTTAGCGTTGTATATAAAAATAATACATAAAAGCAAAACAGGCCAAAAAAAGGTATTTATGCAAAAATGGCATTTATGCTAAAAAATGCCAAAATAAGCATTGTAAAATTTTAACATGTGTCATCATTTGTCTTGATTCTTGCACATATATTATTAGCCTTTAAATAAGTTCGCTAAAATAAAATAAACATTTCCCTAAACATCAGACGTTTATTAATTAATACATGGTATTTTCTTACTCAAAACTATTTCTTACCGTCTCTTGTTATCGAACTCGTGGTTCTTTTCATAAATGCTCATGCTTCTCACATCGGAACTACCAGCAAACGGCGCAGAGCCCGTCCCGATACTGCCGACACTTCCGAGAAGAGCCGAGATTGAGCGGTTTCGACACTTCCGATCCTTCAGAGACGTATAGATTGTAGGGGCAGATGGGCGCGCTCGCAATAGCAAGTCAACGAGAACGGTCAAGAATATAAACAGTTTTGTCCGGCTCTAAAGTCTGGGCACTTGCTGGGATGCTCAGAAGGGCTAGGCGCTAGCTAGGGAAACTTGCCCCAGGCCCCAAATTAAACCATTTATGTCCATAAATATATTTTGCCTATACTGCCATGATTCAGTTGTAAGTAATTGTTTATGATTTAGAAAGAGTGTTTTTGGCAATTTTACATTTTTATCACTGAATCTGCATATACGGTCAGGATCCAAAACGACCTAGTAGACAAGGATGTGTAATTTTTCTTTTAGAGAATAAATATTGTTTTTTAGTTATAATTATGAAGCTGGTAACTGAGGACAAGGAACTAAAATGTCTATGTTTTAAAATAATTTATTTTTCACATATTTTACATATCAAACTATGAGAAATAAATGTTTTGCTGTTTCAACAAAGAATTAAAAAACTTTTGAACACTTATATATCACATTTCACTTGATTACATCACACAGTTTTGCAGTTTTATTCGAAAACTGCCCACATCTTCTGCGTGATGATCCTGTAGTGACCAAGTGTTGATTTTGGACTGGACTCGAACTTGATTTTTGACTCTAGTTTTCATTATGGAATTTTAACGAGGTCCAGAATTTTACACGTAAGGCTTTTCAATCAGTATTAGGAATTTCAGAAACCGGGGTGTGTGGTTGGTGTTTGTTTTTTTCATTTTCTTTTTCAACAATGTGAACACGTGTGATTGCATTTTGCGTATGTTAATTCTTGTAAATTCAAGCTTCCGTTGAGGAATTTTGGACGACATCTAATTTCCATGCATGATAAAGAGGAATCGAAAGGTCACACAGGTTTAATATAATTTATTCCTCTTTAATAACCGAGTTCTTTCATTTGAGGCTGAGTCTTGTAAATGTCTGCTGTCACGTGCTCATACGTCCCGTTGTTTTGCAACGATTGTCACTTGGAAGCTGCACGGGAGCTTTCCACTGAGCTAGGAGGAAAGATGGCGGCCATTACTATCAGCTGATGTAGTCCTGCCGGAAGAGTTGTCAACAATTCTTTCCAGTTCAGAGGTCTATTTAAATTTAAAGTGTTTAATGAATTAGAGTACCTTGACTTTGCATTGTTTTGATTTTAATTGACTGTTTTCTAAAGCAGAGAAATTGGGTTAAGTCTCTTGTTATTCTTACTTTTCCTGTCGTAAACCAATCACTTTTCGTGGCCTTAAAAATTTTCATTTCAGATACTTCAAAATGGCTACATTGTTTCTTTGTAAGGGTGGATTCCAGACAGCTGAGCAAGCACTGCTATTATTCAGTACGATTTCAATTCTCTTTTGCAGTATTTTTCGAAAGACTTCTAATAGTTTTACACATCTGCTGTAACAATTTCTTTCAAATACAAATACTTTGTACCTCACAATAAGTCAGAAAAACGTCAAAATACAAAGGACGACAGAATACCGAAAATTCCAAAGTTTCTATCGCACCGATTGTTTACAATTCCTCTAATTATTCCTCGAACTGTTTCCATGCAGTATTGCAGAGATGTGCTCTGTTATCGCGTTACGCTACTGTAAGGAACTTCCTTACAGTAGCGTAACGCGATAACAGAGCACATCTCGACTCCAAGGAAACCAGACCTCAAAACATTTGAATAGCGATCTCCGCTATAATATCGTTAAACATCTATCGCTGTTATTGGAACCAGCTCCTTAATTGTCAGCCTGATTAACAGATGTTAAGAACACAAGTTCCCAAAGAACTGATGTTACTTTGTGAACGTACAGAGAATTTCACTCGGGAGGCTCTCACATTACATTTGGCCTAAGACCTGCCGCAAGAGCAACTGCCATCTAATATCATTGGAGTTCGGCAACTATTGTTGGCGCCGCAGATTATGGTTGGGCCATTATATTCCCAATAATCTAAGAATTGGTCGGAAGTCAAAAGTGAAAGTCTCCTGACTGGAAACATCTGATTAACCTCAACAATTCTCAAGATGATTAGTGGTGATTTCGACAGCCTCCCAAGTCCTGGACTTGCTTTTTGAAATCCTTCAACAAACCGTTGCCATTTTACACCCGAGTGGCTTGTCGATTAGAATATTTCTTGGCATCATTATATGCAGTTTACTTCAAAATACAGAAAGGTGGAAGAAAAAACTGACACAATTTCCCCAAAATAAGGACTTGGGCAGTATTTTGAATCACTACTTCAATTGCAGCTATCCCTTTGCTATCTTTAAATACCTATAACGTTTTCTTCTGGTCATTTCATACGAAATTCTAGAACGTAAAAGAATGAAATATCTTGTTTTGTGCCGTCATACTTGAACTCTTTGGTGAACTATTAATGGAGTATTTGGAAAATTTAATACCAATTTAAAAAAAATAATTTTAACCCATACCAACGCAACTCCTAAAATTATTTAAATACGCACATAAACAACGTTATTATCTGTATAAGACCCTACATTTGTCTAAACTTCCAAAATGTAAATGCAGTTTCGTGTTCACTTTATCATGGAATACCATTAATCAATATATCATTGATGGTGCAAATAAGTTTAAAGTACTAGGTTAGTGAGTATCGAGATTTTGTTTTTCTCATTTGGAACTTATCAAAGACGGAACACTGTTATTATCGTCTGTCAGGATTTGTTGCTGTAATGTTATTTTAAAATTGTGAAAAATATCTTAAATGAATACCACTGTTTCCAGATGAGTTTTCATGTTGAACTATTTTGTCTCTCCATTGTAATCTCTAACTTGTTTTGATGGGTTGTTATCAAAACAAATATTAATATATGCCAAGGATTGGTAAAAGGAAACAAAGTAATTTAAATGACGTTTTACATTCTATGTATTTTGTACAAACTATTTTGTGGTTAAATTTAAGTAAATATTGTCAATATTTATTAAATTGTCTTTTATTATCTCCTGCTACTGATTCCTAGACTCCTCGTCCTGGACTGGTGCAAACCTGTCTAATGTGCTTTTAAATTCATTAGCTTTAGTAGCTATATGTGGCTGTACAGTGTACTGACAAATGTATTTCAAAACACTGGCCTGACCTCGGTGATTTCAGAATATGAAATCTAAAGAAGAGTTAAAACGCATTCGAGGTAACTTGACATTCAATCCGCGTTTGCTCAGCAAAGAAAATGAAATTGATTTCATATATAGCTATGGTTCGGAAACGTTCTGTCCATTTGCCCTATAGTTTTCTCATTTAGTGTACAATTGTACCTTACGTACGAGCTATTTCAGAACCGACCGAAATCTCTCGAAAAAGGAACAGCACGAGACGCTAGCTGTTCAGGTCATAAAAAACGAGCATTGTCGTTTGAAGTTGTTACGGCAAAAATATGTTAAATCCTGTATTAATACTGTATTTGTATTGTACTGTATTAATACTGTATTTGTTAAATCCTGTAAAAATACTGTATTTGTTTTGGTAAAAGTAGCAGTAAAGTATACGTATGATGGATGAAGTGAGAAAAATTTAAAATACACTCTTGGACAGCTTAGAAATCATCGAAATTGACTTAAGGGGTTCCAGAATCTCTTCAGTACCGTGTGTTAACTCTTGGAGGTTAGGATTTCTTTTTAGTTAACATACGATTGCCTTGACCTTTGTAAATCATTTTTCTTCCAACACTAGTGACACATTTACACGTAAAAGTTTTTTTTTAAATTAATGAAGACCTTGGATCAAAAACATGCTTTGTCACATTTCTGATGAAATGGAGATATAGTATTTCGGTGCCCTATAGATGTCTCCAGAAGTTGCGGATATTTCGGCTTGTGAATGTTGATAGATTGTTCAAGCACACAAAATAAAAAATGGTTGTCAGACCCAAAGATTTGACACATGTTTCTGTAGGTTTATCAACGCGCTGAATCCGATTCTGAAGCCAGAATTGTGCCACCACCCTCCAGTTTTATTTTAATTACGAAAAATCACTATGACATTGTATTTTTTGTTTTGAGTGGTTGTTGTCAGATCCAAAGATTTACAAATGTTTCTCTACGCATGTTGATGCGGTGAATCCGAAGTTTTGTGTAGTATAGTTATGCGTGTAAAGCTGATTGTTTAGATTACATTGATTATTAAGCGAATATGATTTTGTTCATGTTTTCCCAAAGTTTTGACCGTGGAGCCCTGAACTAATACGGCTAACAATCGACCGCTAGATACTCGCCTTCTCAGATGTTTTTTGTAACAAGCGAAAAATAGTCATTGAAAATTGAGGATGGTCTCAATGGCGTCCAACGTATGGGGATACGAAAAGCTGAGAATTGTCTCAGTATGAACAGTGGCTTTTGGGAAGACATGGTTTCTCTTGGGTACTAAATTTTGAAATTGAATTATTGGCGTGTTGACAAGGTGACGAGTGTCGCGTATGTATAAGAATAACAATTTTTGAGATAAAATAATAAACTATTGTTAAAATATAAAATACATTGCTTGATTCAGTACAGTAGAAATGATTTTGATCCTTTTGTAATTCTATATTAAGGATCCCCCCAAAATGTGTAACATCTCAGTATTAAAAAATGTGTGAGAGGTAATTCTTGCATAAAATTTAATATCCTATTAGTTGAAGTAATCAGTACATGCCTTTAAGGCCATTTTCTCAATTCATTTTCTTTGTGGCTTGGTTCCTTTCTGTATAATGTGGTCCAATTGAAGTGTCTAATGACAATAATTTGTTTCTCGCCAAATGAGAGCTATACGCTATTTTACTTTATACAAGTTTCAACAGTTGCAAGTCAAAAGAAAAAAATGTTTTTTTTAAGTGTTTTACTTTGTGTATTGGGAAAACGAGAGAGCCTGAAAATAGGAAAAATGATTGGACTATTATGGACCGTGATACGGGTAAACTTCAAGAAATGGCAAATTCGAATGGTGAAACTGAGGAAGAAGCTGATACTAAAAATGTAAGTAAATGCTACATTTAATTGTATTTATTAATCACGGAGAGTAGAGGTTTCCTAGGCTTCTCTAGCCGCGGCGCACTGTAATTGCACGAAATGTGACTGGGTATTGGGAAATGTGACTGTAATTGCATGAAATGTGACACGTTCGCTGGCACTGGTGACCCTTCTCTTTTAACACTTCACTTCCGGTGTCGTCGGCCGGGGCCTATGAGGGAAGCCGCATCATGGCGCTGGGACTGAGCAAGCGGCAGATAAAAGAGTTGTCACACGCGAGGCCAAAGGAGGATTTGTCCCATTCGAATCCGATGAGTTCCATACAGATCGTGGCTAACAAGTTCGTATGTGTACTCTTGTAGCCTTCTCCTTGTCTGTTCAAGAAGGAAAAAACATACCCAACTATCGACAATAACTTAATATGACCACAAGAGATTGTCGAAGTACAGTAATATTAGTAATGTCTCAAGTTTAAAACAGTCAACTGTAACACGGCTACATCTTCAATGTAGTTGTAGGAAAGACTTTGCGACATTGACAAATTTTGAAAGTTCAATAAAAAAGAGATTGTGCCATTTTCGAAGCTCTCTGCTAGGAAAAAAATAATGAAAAATGGAAAGACAGCTTTGAGAATATTTTGAAAAAGTCCAGGCTTTATGTAAAGTACCTTCCCAAAAAATCAAAATATCCGTTTCAAGTTCGCAGGACTTCGAGTTCGGCCAGATTGAAGCGGGAAAATGTTTTGTAGAAAATTGTCTGTACGGTTTAGGCGCTTGCGTTGGCCACTGACCACACACGTTTATCATCAACCAATTTTTCGGTATCAAGGTGGATTCTGACTACACAATTGTCTGTATTTTAAACTAAATAGCATACACGTCCCACTTAAAGCCGTAACAAAGTATTACCTAGGTATTTGATAATCCCCTGAGTTCCCTAGACTTCCCCGGGGGAATATGAAGTTCCTTTAATGCCCTTGCGGAGAGCAATGCTAAATTGCTCCATCGTAACTCACAAATTAAGTGTAGATCTTAATAGAGCTCCTGAAAGCAATTTACGAGAAAGTAGATCGCCTCGATTCGTGATCCCCAACGTCTTGAGGGCCCTGACTGTGGATTTTCTCATAGCCCCAAAGGTTCCAACCACCACCGGAAGGATTTTGGCCTTGGGCGCTCCATGAATTTGGGCTCACTGGTTGATATTTGACCATTGTTTCCTCCCCTGCTTTAAGAAGTCTAGTCCCATCTAGACTTCGTGGTGGACAGTCATGTCGACCCCTTCCCAGCGTTTTACTGCCAGGTCAGGTTCGAGTCTAACCCCTTCAGCAACGGTGTCCGACATTCGGCGTATTTTCCACGCTATGAAGTTCGTGATATCGTCGTGAGGCTTTATTCTTGCTGGTTTAGTGCATTGATCCAGGATGTGGTCCATGGTTTCTGTCGCTGTGTTTCTGCAATATAAATCCTATCTGTGCGTTCCCCTATTAAGAATAAATTTATTAGCAGTGGTATTCGATCTCGATTGGAGTGCCGTGATAAAAGAACGCGTTTCAGAAGACATTCGGAAAAAGACAGTCCTTCCAAAAGGCATTTCCAATCGGATCGTTTGTATATACCTTTACCGCTCTCCCTCGGGTTTGTAGCTTCTCCCAGGCGACTACCTTGTCATCGGGACCTTTCTTTTTATAACTCCTTATATCTTGTTCAGCGTAGGGCCAATTGTGCCTCAATACTTCGGCGGTCTTTAATGCCCACTGGTAGAGACTCGAGCGGGAGCTGTGCTATCTGCAAGTAGGATCTGCAGATTTTTCTAATCGTAAACCTACGTTCAGTGCTGCCTTAAAAACATGTTGAACGAACCGCAGCAATCACAGTCATCCATCTCTATGGCCAGGTGAAATATGTCATCTGCAGTACTTATGATTAGGACAATCATATACAGATAAGGAACTATTTTGAGTGCCGCTCTGATTTGACCGTCCGTTTCCCTACGCATCGACATCATTATCGATTAAGCAAGTCGGCGGAGGTAATGTGGCATTATGTAGTTATAAAGTAATGCCGACTTTTGACTGAGGCTAGTTACTGCTTCCATCAAATTCGAGATGGATAAATTTGATGGGAAGCCGTTCTAAATAGAGAAGTTCACTCCGTGGTATGTTTAGGGTATGAGCATTACTGATCAGAGGAATGCTTCCTTCAACATTTGCAGAGAGAGGTCCTCAATTAATGAGGATCGCTCGAAAATTGTAATTTGAAATGATGAACACTTAGCTATGAACAATATCATTCCGTGACCCCAAGACATTGTGCCACAGTACAGCGGGTATCGTACCTTTTTCAATTTCTCAAGCAGACACTACATAATTAGATTAAAACGCAGTTGGGACAAGGAGTCCTTCTGCTTTACTTCTATATGAATTGGCAGGTCAGTTCCCTTCGAGGGGGTGCTGAATGACTTTGTAAACGTGAACGTTAGAATGTATGAGTCCATTACCAAATTGGTAAAGGCGCCGGGGCTCCTTTTCTGATTGGGGCTCACCGAATCACCGCGTGAGGAACTGTGTTGACTGTTTGGTTACATCTAGCACAGCCCCGCTTTTTCCATATCAGAAAATTCTTAGTGAAGAATTGAACATTAGCGAAACAGCAGGTGCGGGGATAAACCCTTTTTGGTGTGGTTTTAACTTGAATCTATCCTGGATTCAACTTCACGGATAGAATGCGTTTGCCCACAATGTTCCGAAAGATTCTGCATAGCAGAGAATCAATCGTTGGAAGGCAGTTCGTACAATTATTACTCCCGTGACGAAAAATATAAATTTCTCTATTGTTCCATGATGCATACAGCAATTACAGCAATTCTGACTGTAAATGTTAAGTATTTCTTTAATTAAATTGTAAATAGACAGTTATTTAAAACAATAGCGATGAAACATTAAACTGTATGAACATGAAACGAGAATATAACCTTCGATGTTTTTAGCCGTTGTGAAATAAATTATCAAATAGAGTTTATGCAGATTCGGAAAGTATTGGTACACGGTTGTTTGTAGAAAGGAGTTACACGATAAAAGTTATCACGAATCCAGTGTTTATAAAAACGAAGTCAAAATAACATATTTCCAATAGAAACGACGGAATGTTTGTTTTATAGGTTGATTCTACCTTAAATAACAAAAATAAATAATTAAATGAAACATTTCATGTATATATATATATATATATATATATATATATATATATATATATATATATATATATATATATATATATAGCGCTTAAAAGAGCGTATCTTTTGTCTGTGGCAATGGTCGATGCATAGGGAAGCGGACGGTCAAATCAGAGCGGTACTCAAAATACTTCCTTATCTATCTTATATGAGTACTGCAGATGACATATTCCACCTGGCCATAGACATGGACGACTGTGATTGCTGCGGCTCGTTCAACATGTTCCTAAGGCAGCACTGAACGTAGGTTTACGATTTAAAAATTCTGCAGATCCTACTTGCAGATAGCACAGCTCCCGCTCGAGTCTCTACCAGTGGGCATTAAAGACCGCCGAAGCATTGAGGCGCAATTGGCCCTACGCTGAACAAGATATAAGGAGTTATAAATTGGTTCAAAATGAAGCACCTATTGGATTATTTTTAGATTTTTTAAACGCTTTTGACGTCTTTGATCATGACATTTTACTTTCAAAATTGCCTTCATAAGGAATCCGTGGTATTGCCCTAGAATAGTTATGTTCGTACCTTAAACAACGATCTCAGATAGCGGAAATACCTTACAGGAATGATGGAACATTATGTACACACCATTCCGAGTCTTTTGCCAATCGCACGTGGAGTTTCTCAGGGATTAATTGTAGGCCCTATTCTCTTCCTACTATACGTAAACGATATTCCCGCGACTATTCTAAATGGAAGAACAGTTCTCTTTGTGGATGATACAAACATTCTTTACAATAAAGATACCGTAAATAGTACAATATCAGATGTTTCAAATTGGTTCCGCGATAACAAATTAATAGTAAATGAAAAGAAAAACCGTTTTAGTACAGTAGTTTTCCATTTAAAATAAACAATTCTGTACTCCATTGAAAATGAACGGTGTACCATTGACTGATGTCAAGGCAACAATATATAGCACAAAATTTTGGGGAATTACATCTTATAGCTCCCCGTCTTTTAGATTACAAAAAAAAGAATTGTGCGAATAATAACCAAATCCCACCCACGTAATTCTTGTAAAACTCTTTTTTTAACCTAGGAATTTTACCATTACCTTGTCTCTTGATTTACGAATCAGTGGTTTTTGTCAAAAATGACTTTCTTAAGGGCGGTAATTTATTTTCAGAAAACGCCGATGTCTATAACTATAACACTCGATGTAGTAAGTATCCATCAGACGACAGTATCAACTGCTCATTACAAAAAATTCACATACAATACATGTATATTATTTTACAACACTTTGCCAGATGACATTAAACGATTAAATCCGATAGAAAAGTTCAAATCCCAAGTGAAATCGTGTCTGCTGCATAACTGTTTCTATACGATTAGAGACTATACTGAGTATCAAAAAGAAAGTAACATTCATTTTAACAGTGATATTTAATGATTTAAGGTATTATTTACCATTTGGACTGTATAATTCTAAACAACCTGTAACAAGTCTTGTAGCGCAGCCTCTGGGTCAATGACCCTACTCGATCAGTTTTTTTGTCTAGTTTCTCTGATCCTTTGAAAAAATGCCGAGACGTCCCCTTGTTTTGCTTCTGGACATATATGTAGTTTCATTATCTGTGCACGTCTAGAATTCTGTGGGAAATATACTTATTCAAATTATCGTTCTCCATGTCGCGGCAGGAAGTAATATTCCTTGACGAAGGACATGATGGGGGATAAGATTGCTGATTTGCCCTTGAAAATAGATTTTATTTCATCGGAGTGTATACTTTTGTTTACAATCCTGCAAAAAACGCTCATTTTTTTCTGTATTCAAAATTCAAATAGTATATTGCTTAGGAATGAAATCACAGAATTTTGAAAACGTGCACAGAATTCACTTCTCCCGATAGCACGTCACAAACAGTTTTTAACTGTTTTTGACGTAAAATAAATAAATAAAACTAATAATGCTATTTTCCTATCCATCGTTAATTACAGTTCTTAAAGAGAAATATTTTATTTCTTGGTTACCAGCATGTAAATAAAATTATTATCGAATATAAAGAATAAATAAATAATAAAGAACGTCGTGTTTCGCTATTTGACCATTTAGTCGCTTCCATTCCTACACCATCGAAGTAAAATCTTGTGGATCGTATGTGATAATTTTATAAACATTTTATTAGTATTTTTTATTGTTGTAGTAGACATTATATTTTGTCTTTAGATTTGATATCTTCAATAATGAATATTCTACATACACCATAAATATAACAAAAGTAATTCATTGAGAAACGTAAAGCATTGAATGAATAATAAACTCATTGACGATGGTATATATTTTAAAATCTATCCTATAATTTGTACGATAAAAACGAAATTGTCGAAAATAAAGCACTTCGCTTAGATTCATGCAGCCAACAGAAATACGTTTGACATATCCAACCAAGTCAAAAACTACGTTTACCATAAACATGAAGTTACAATCCTTTTATTTTAAGGTCGCGAAATGTCTTCCCAGCAATGATAGTAACAAACTACAAAATATTAACTTTTGACTTACCTACCCGACAACTGGAATTAGCAGCTAAATTTCACGAGAAACGAAGGTTCTTCTGGCTGAATCGTGTGTACCGCTCGCGCCCCACAATGAATTAACGAAAATATGAGAAAGACAGTATTGCCATATAACCTGAAGCACTTCATCTCTCTAATAGCGCTGTAAAAACTACTAAATGACCGAGAAAAAACACTCTAGTGACTTGATAAATGTTGGACAAATATATGTTTGCTCGCACATTTAAAACATTTATTTTGTTTATTAATATATGGTGAAAGACCTGCCAGATTGGAAAGCAATGGTTATTGTGGGACTTCCCAGGATGGAGTGAGTCTGGTTCACGACTTGTCAAAACGCCCGAGGGCCATTTCTCTAACACTACTGTCGATTCAGGCAATGACAGGCCTGGCGATATCATACATTCATAACACTAGTAGCTCCCGAACTGCCTCAGATTGTACAGGCGTAATCAACAGCGTGATAAAGACGATTACCCAAAACAACGATATTGCTATGGATTGCTGCTACTCTACTAAGTCATTAAACCCCATTATTTTAAAAAAATTAAATAATTATGTTTTGCAACAAAATATCGATGTGAAGAAAACATCGAAAGCAAAATAGCGATGTTAATATATCATTGTTTCTGAGGGAAAACGTCGATTTTTTTGCCATCCCTAGTCCGGGGGGCGCAAATGTTGATGTTTTGAACATCTGTTGACAAAACAAACTGCGTTAGAAACTACTGAAACCTTCCAAGGCAGCAACATGTAAGATTTTTTTAAAATTAAACGTTTATTTAGAATTTGTTCCTACATCAGAGCAATAAATATTTTTTTTGACTAGGTAATTAACAATGGTTGAAGAAGGTACTCAGTAGTCTCTCCATTAATATAGTTGATTATACATATAACTATACGTGTAACATATTAGTATACAATATTAATTCAATATTGTAAATTAATTCAATCATTGAATAATTGAATGATCTAGCTCTAACGGTTGATATGATTTAAAGTTAGAAAGATGAATTCCTTTGGAGCAAAGTTAACAAATAAGCATTAAGAACTTCACTTTCCTCATCTCCGTACGTTGAATCAAAAAATGAAGTATATACTCGTGGTTGCTTGTCACATGATTAAACTAAATCGTAATTTTGTAACTGCTAAAACATAATTTACGGTAATGATTACAGTAATAAATGATCATTTGTTGATCTTCTCATTTTGTAAAATAAAGATTGCTGTTGCCAAACAAATTAGTGCAAGAAATATATAAGCTTTAAGTACTATAAAACTATATTACCAATGCTGTTAATACCTGTATATCCGAAGTCAAGTGTAGTCAAGGTAAGATGGCGCGCGCCGCCATCTTACCTTCTGCTTGGCTTCACTTCTAGGAGCAGCATTGCCAATCCCTATCCATATATCTGTGGACACAGATATATATATATATATATATATATATATATATATATATATATATATATATATATATATATATATGTCTGTGGGTCTACGATATGAAGTGACAACATTGCAAGTGCCGAAGCTTGAGATTCGCTGTTGCTTAGGTTAAGACACAGGCGTTACCACGTGACCACGAACTTTCAAACGCTGCCTCATTTTATTCATCAAATGAGCATTCGTCCCAGGATGCATTGCATCCATAGCTGACGTGAAAACGTTGATACTATAAAAATCTATTTATTTGACGGAATATAGTAGAATTTTGTGAAGGATCGCACTTACAACGGCAAATTGCAACTAGAGAGAATTCGGTGAGAGAAAATACAAAGACTTTAATATTAGTCTAGAAAATTCTAAAGGTAAGCATATAATACAAAATTCGACGTGCAAATAACACGAAGTTGACTTTTTTAAAATCACGATTAATTCACGAGCACTTGGACGATTTCTGACCTACGATACCTTCCTACGATAGTAAGATTTCAGAAGTTTCAAATTGGTTTCGTAATAATGAACAGGAAAAACTGTGTTAATGCATTTTTGCACTTCAATCTGGCAATCGCCTGCGCCATTAAAAATTAACAATATGCAAGTAGTTGATGGTAAAGTAACAACATTTCTGGGTCTCTAAATTCAGTTAAACCTCAAATGGAATATCTGAATTAAACACTATGTCCCACTTAAACACTTGAGTTCACTGTGTTCCGCATTCGGAATTCTTTCAAATTCTGTCAGCCTTCATGCAGCTCGTTGCGTGTATTTTGTAAATATACATTCCCACCTGAGATATGGCATAATATTCTGGGGAAGAACCCAGTCTTTTAGATTGCAGAAAAAATTCGAATAATAAGCAAAGTTTTCGTCCAGTTTTCCTAATCGATTAAGAGAATGCAGACATGGTCCCTTGTTTTGCCTCTGGACATAAATGTAGATTCACTATGCACACTTTGCTTTGAGCTCTCCCTTTGCTAGTTGTGACAGGAGTAAACCCGAAGGTTCAGGTTACCATTTTCTTAGAAATACTACTAACTCAATTTTTGTAAGTTTGTGTACAAATGCAAATTAATTTTCTATAATTTAAAAGTGAAAATGTCTATTTTCAAATGTTACTAATTCTTTATTCATTATTAAACTATTTAAAAAACTGGGGCGAAGAGATTCCAAAGCTCAAGAGAACGTGCGTAGATTGTACTTCTCCCCTATATGTCACATAGAGTTTTTACTATTCATTGCCAATATATCACATCAAATTAATGATCATTTGTAAGATAATAGTGTAATGTGTAGCATATACGATAGTGCTAATGGGATGGGTACTCCTTTTTTGTAGGATAATGTTGACTACAAAATTATATTCTAATATAAATCTATAAAAACTTTTAATACTTAATAGGTTTTTAAAAAAATACTATTTTTAACATTTGGAAATACTTTTAAAACAGTTTAAAGTGTGCGCAATGCCACATTTAGTTAGTTAGTTAGTATGTGTCTGACTGCTGCTATATTGTGGATTTCACAGTGTACATTGATGTTCTTATTGTAGCAATATTATAATAGTATCATATTGACACATTATTTCATCGGATTGTAGGATGAGCAGTCCAGCCAAATTGCCTCAAATTTAAACTCATCATTGTTTCTATATTTATTTTATCAATCTAAACAAATATTACAAAAAAAGTACCTTGATAGTACTGATGTATGCTACTAACTTATGTGCAAAAATTAAAATAAAACAGATACACAGTGAGACTGTGAACAAATTCTTATTCAAACGTGAATTTTTCATTCCTGAAGAAGGGCCGATAAAGACCTGCAATGTCAGCAATATTTGACTTCATTTAATTTATCATACCTACCTAACCTAACCTCATGAAACAATCAGTATAATATTTTGAATTGATTTTAGTTTCCCTAAAAGATAAAATTGGGGACTGTGCTATTTCTCATAGTCTAGAAGTACATGAAAAATATTTGATGACTTTTTATTTCACTCAGTGTTTTATAACTTTTATTAAAATTAATATTCATCAATTGACTGATTAAACATTTGTTGTAGGTTATTATAAATGCCTAGAAGTTTTAGATCTGAAAAACAGCAACCAGCTGGACTGACTCCCAATGAGTCAAAAGGACTCGGAGAGGTAAAAAAGTAGTCACTGCATGAAATCATCTTATATTTTCTCCATTTTTATAAATCAAAATTGAAGTTGAAGTATTTGTTTTCATTTTGCCTGCTTGTTTGTTTGTTTGTCTGTTTGTCTGTCTGTCTGTCTGTCTGTGTCTCTGCTTGCTCTCTTCATTTGATGGCCTGTGTGTGTGTTTTTGTAAAATGAAACAGCAGTTTCATTATGATAATTTGAACAATGGCCATTATAATATTCTGATTAAAGGAATTTAATTACATTCACCTTTCTTGAAAATATGATTTTGAGATCAATGTTTCTGCCAAAATATAGTTGTGTGATGAATGATTGATTTTAATCTCTGGAAGTCATTTAATACATAGACAATCATTTTTGGTTTCTCTTTAACATGTGCATGTGCATGCGTATTGGTGTGTATAGTGCATGCGTATCGGTGTGTATAGATTGTCTTACATTAAAGACAATCAAATCAATTCATATTATAGAAACAATTATCTTATCGGCAGCTAAGCACTTACGCTTTGTGTCCCAATGTGATTGCAGAATAAGGTGTTCAGACATACCATCTGTCTTAAACAATAAAAAAAAAATTTTTCATCATAAAGTTTAAATTTGGAATAAGAATATAAAGAAAGCAAGAATTAAAACTTCAAAATAAGTTGTATATTTATATATATTGTTATTTCAATTTTAATCTTTATGATGAAAGAAATATTTTTTAATTGTTTAAAAATTATATTACAGGATAGCTGATGATGTAACAACATTGGGTTGCAAAAGGTTGTGACCTTAGTGCACAGATGCCAATAAAATAATTGTTTTTAAAATATGAATTGATTGGTGTCATTGATGTAAGAGGATACTACTGCACACTATTTACTTCAGTAAATAGTGAATGATTTTTTTAACTAATATAAATACTGGAATGAAGTTTGTAGTTCTATCCAAGATCTTCTGGAAATTCAATATTAACCAAATGAAAAAAATAAGATGTTAAAATCTGTAGATATATGTAGTTTTCTTTTGAAAGTTCTTAGAATCAATGAAGTTTCTGAAAGCTTTTGCTATCTTCAGTAGTTATAGCAAAATACATTAAACTAATAATCCGGTCAACAAAGGGTGGTAAGATGGTACCTCAACCCCTTACATCACATATAGTTTTTAGTGTTCTTTCAATAAATGAAATCAAAGGGGTTATAGAGAACGTGGAAGAGGTAGGATTTTTTATTTGGAAATGTGTGGGAGTAATTAGCAGGTAAACACACTAAAAGTCCTAGGTTCTATTATTGATTCAAGGGTTAGGAGAGCGTGAAATGGCCCCTTTTTTGTTTTGTTTTTGTTTTTGTTTTTTCGGTTGTGACTCGTTAACGTTGGGTTGTACGTAAAATTACTCGACAAGGGTATCCGCTCGCGAAAATCATTCATTTATAAAAATTACATTGCCTCTCGTTTTCCTTCAAGCTTTTGTTTCTACCTCCCCAACCCTTTGTTTCAGAAAAAAATTTTTAGAGTAAAAGCTGTTGAGAATTGAAATTCCTTTCAAATTATAGCGATTTGAAAAATTCAAGTAAATACGCACATTTTGAAAAATAATCCCGTACAGAACTTTGTATTCTTTGAAAAATTATTCGTCGTACTTAAACTGAATTTTGTGTATTAGCAATTTAAAAAATCTGGAATGTTCTCTAAAGTCTTTTTTGAGATGGGCTAATTGGACTATAAGAGAACAATTAATTAATAGGTACTATATAAAACATTCTAGGCTAGTTTTTTTTTCCTCGGGAAGGCCAGATTCAAGGATTGTCTCGAGAATTCTAGTGGACAGCTGCTCTCAACGACAATTTTCAGTAGTTTCTCCAATGAATACCAGGCGAATACCGGATCACTACCTTAACACACAGGCAGCGGGCTGCGCGCGAGCTGTCCTTCTTTACTCTTGTCCCCGTACATATAAAGTACACGAGCACATATGTTGGGAGCTTATAGTCCTGGGTGGGTCGGTGCCATGCTGAGATGCCCTACTGAGAAGTTACATGGAGGTAGAAACAGTCGTGCAGTTCGGTTCAGGATCTCGCTTCAAACAAGGGAAGGGACTTCACTATCTCTCGGGAAATAATGTCCTACACTTACGCGACAGTTGTTGACCACTCGGAGACGGTAAATGCTGAAATCCCGTGAGTTTTGAACGTGTGCACCGTGTGTGTTTCCATTCCACCCGCGAGCCCTGCTCTTTGCACAGATGGAGTCACTCCTGAGGGCGATTGAAGGCGTGGGCGCGCCGCCGCCTGACGCCTCGCTCGCGTGCCGTTCCGTGCGCGCCACCGTCATGCACTCGGAGTCCAACGCGCTGCTGGTGGTCCTCCGGGCGCCTACGCCGGCTTCTTCCAGGCCCGCGTCGTCACGCGGCCAGCCTGGCCACGCCGACCCGCCTCGTGCGGGGACGGCGTTTGGGGACGCTGAGCCTATGGTAATTGTGCCCGCGCGCGGCGTCTTCGTGTGCGGCTTGCCGCTGGCCGGCGCCAACCTGCAGCACGTGCTGCCGCCCGGCCTCGAGCTCCCCGTCTATATCACGGAGAGAGACGAGCAGCATTGGCGAGACTGCAGCAATCCCCAGCTGAGAGAGGATATCTCGAAGGCGATCTACATATCAGCGTTGTGGTTTATCAAACCGCGGTTTGATTCCGTCGCGATCCAATTGATGGCCATCGCAATCTTCTGTAGCGACAATAAAGTCAGCGATGCGGCGTGCTATGAACTTGCCAAACGTTTTATTCGATTTGGGAACAAAGGTATTCTAAAGAGTAAAGAAACTTTGCCGGATGCTGCAAACGTCCAGGAAGGAAGAAAGGAAGAAGGAAATTTCTCCAGGCGGAAGCAGCGAGATGATGAAGAGGAGAAGTTTCTCGCTAAAGTTCGCGCAGAGTTGGAGACGCTGGGCACTGAAGAATTTATGCGTAAGCAAATGGCAAATGTAGCCATTTACACTCTCGGGGAGAACTTGCTCGTGATCCAAGAGCAGATGATGAAGGTCCTTTGCGAGAACGTGACAACTGCGAGCATGCACAATTCCCTCGCGTCGCGGGCGCTGCGGGTAATGAAGGCCGCCGCCGAGCGGTTCCTCGATAAGGAGTGCGTCGGCCTCTCTGTGACGAACCTGCTGCTGCACCCGCGGCGGGACTTGCTGGTGAGCACAGTGCACTCGTTCTCGGAAGCGGCTGCCCGCGCCTTGGAGCTGATGCCTTCGGAAGCTGCCGCGGAGGACTTGGAAGACATACAGTTGCCGCCAGCGATGACTGCGTCGACGTCCTCTGACGGCAATCGCGACTCGCCTTCGGCCAGCGACAATGTCATTCCTGAGCCGTCTCTTAAAGATATGAAAGAAAATCTGCAGTTACAAGAACAAGGACAGCAGGAGCTGAAATCAGAAGCAGAAGAAATAGGGCAACAACAGGTAAAAGATCAGTCGCAGGACAAGCAGGAGCTGAAATCAGAAGCAGAAGAAATAGGGCAACAACAGGTAAAAGATCAGTCGCAGGACAAGCAGGAGCTGAAATCAGAAGCAGAAGAAATAGGGCAACAACAGGTAAAAGATCAGTCGCAGGACAAGCAGGAGCTGAAATCAGAAGCAGAAGAAATAGGGCAACAACAGGTAAAAGATCAGTCGCAGGACAAGCAGGAGCTGAAATCAGAAGCAGAAGAAATAGGGCAACAACAGGTAAAAGATCAGTCACAGGACATGCAGGAGCTGAAATCAGAACCAAAAGAAATAGGGCAACGACAAGTAAAAGATCAGTCGCAGGACAATGGACAGCAAAAGGAGAAACAGCAGCTACCGAAGCAAGCTCTGCAACAGCTGAAAGGGCAATTAGAAGAGAAAGGCCAGCAACATGATCAAGGACCTCAACAACTGAATGAGGAGCCGAAAGGGAGAGAGGAACAACAGGGTAAAGGGCACACACAAATGAAAGGACAAAAAAAGGGGAATAATAAGCCTCAGAAGAAAGTGCAGCCACAGGGTAAAGGACAGCCTCAGAAAATAGAACAGCAAAAGAGAAAATATCAGCCACAGGAGAAAAGACAGTATCACGAGAAAAATATGCAAAACAAGAAAGGCAAACCATATGTGAATGAGAAACCTGTTGAGAAGCCTGGTGAAAAAGGACAAGGAAATGATGAATGGCAAAAAGATAAGAAAATGCGGCCAAATGAGAAAGAAACACCCGCTGAAAAAGAGTATTCAGATGTGAATGAGCAACTGTCACAGAGGAAACTAAATGAGCAGTCAGAGCATCAAGACCAGAATGAGCCTCCACAGCAGTATCAGCTCGCAATGGGTAATGACATGCTCCTGAATGAGCAACAGTTACAGTTACAATCAGGAGAACATTTGCTGGAAGACTACAGTCCATTGGACTTTGAGTATCTGTTACGGCTAGAGAAGTATAAGTCATACCTACGGTATACTGACCTAAATTCTCCCAAGTTAGAGCGCAATCACCTTGAAGAATTACGGCTATTATTCCCATCGTTATTAATTCAAGAAAAACACTCAGTGTCTCTGCCGGAAGATCCAATGTATGAGATAAAATGCTCTGCGACACAACAGCATGCTCAATCTCTGTTAAAACAAATAAATGGCCCATCAAAAAAGAAAAGGAAAGAGCAACTTCAGAAGGGTGGTTATCTGAATCCTTTCAACAAGGAAGTGGTAATCACCACGTTGAAAGATGCTAGTACACAGACGATGAAGAGATAATGTGTGGCCTGGTGATTAGTACAGTATTACGTGATATGAGCTTCACATGAGTACTTTGAATTTAAAGAGCTTATGCCATAAGTAAATAATGGTTTGTTTGTTTTTTTCCAACATCTCATATTTGGTGTAATATGGAATGGAGATAATAAAGTTGCTCATACAAAAAGCATGTGTTGTATAAATTCTTCCTACTTGTAGTAAACAGTACC
This sequence comes from Teleogryllus occipitalis, assembly GCA_011170035.1. NCBI lineage: Eukaryota > Metazoa > Arthropoda > Insecta > Orthoptera > Gryllidae > Teleogryllus > Teleogryllus occipitalis. The sequence continues at coordinate 111,457 of BLKR01001979.1, forward strand.
CATGTAAGTGTTTTCAGATCAAATCAATGTAATTTGAAGATTTTTCTACCTACCTCTTTTAACGTTTAAACAATGAAATGTTAATGCACCGATTAAATAAAAAGTATTAATATTTCATGTTCTACAGAACTTTTAAATTCAAGAGCAGATAAACTTAGGATAAAATCCAAGTTTAAAATGCATTAAAAAATGAGGGCAAAAAACAATGATCCTAGTAAGAAACTGAAAAGAAAAAATCACTAAAATTTCTAGTTTACTGTTTTCTGTTTGAATAGGGATTAATTAGTTTAGTTGCTTCATAATATCCTATTTAAATTAACATGCAAATTTTAAAATGTATTAGGTCTGCATTTTGAAAATATTTTGTTTTGTTAAAAAATCACTGAAGTCATTCTCAATTAATGTAGGATAGTTTTTGAGATTTTGATAGTTATTGATTGACCTTAATTACAGAACACTTAATTTATAGTGAACTTCTGGGGACTAACATTTTTGGTTCACTGTATCAGAGGTCCATTATATCCGATGATGTCAAAATTAAATAGAATTTCTCCACAATAATTAATTTTATTAATATTGAGATACAGCAAAGTACATTAACAACAAATTGAAAATTTCAACGTCTTAATTTGACTTTAGAAAAGTAATTATTTTCAATTGTTTACTTCGTACATTTTTCATTATTTATTTCTCTAGATCCTTCTCAAGTCGAAACAACGGACAAATACAACAGAAATATAAATATGAACGTCAAAAAATCAACAACGAGAATAGCAAACAAGGGGTATCTGGGTCCCCAGAGTCATTTCTTTGTAATCCAAACACCATATTACTCTGAAAAGTGTGTCAAAATCTTTCAAATAAATGAATATTTAAATACATGAGAGAAAAAAATTCTACCATCTTTTCTCTGCCAATGGTAAGGAAGAAAAGAGATCAGGGGGACCTTTGGTCCCCCGCTCGGCAATGCGAGGGTTAAAGTTTTTAATAAAAAATCTATTGCTTGAACCTATTTAATTTTCACACCAAATGTTCTGCAATTTTGAATAAGTTTTATAAAAAATGATGACTGAGATATTAAACATATGAAAATAAGGGAATGTGACTTATTCACAATTTTAAACATCTTGAATGTTAAAATATTTCATGTTATAACAGACTAGCATAAAATTTATGAAATAGTTTGTCTTAGAACACTGTCAATAACTCATTATTTTGCAACAGCTATTTTGTAACAATGAAGCAATTTGAGATTTGACACTTCACCACCATACAAAATATTTCTAAAGCAGTTTCTTGGTGGCGAAAATGAAAAACCTTTTATCACATTCAATAGTTTGATATTGTATAGACGATTATGAAGAGCTATGATATATTCCTTATACTAAATCTGTATAGTTTTTCCAAGAGGAGAAGTGGCCTATGTTACGATTACATTTTAAAATTAAATTTATCTGTGAATCAATTTACGTTGAACACATGTCAGAGCTATCCTGCTTATTGCATTCAAATTCAACCCTCATTTCTATGTGTATCCTGATTCTTGATGGTTAACTCTCGTACCATTCCTTTTTCTATCAAGTAAATTCTATACCTGGGGTGTTTTTGGAAGATATTGATAGGAAAAAAGATAATTAAATCACACAACCAGCACAAATTTTGTTGTGATTGAGTCAGTGTATTTGTTGTACTTACAACAGTGAACTTCATCCTATATAGTAACAGCTTTTTTGCACTGATTAATTTCCTGCTCAAATGCAGTTTTTTTTTCCTTGTGGAAAAGAGAATAAAGATGCCAAGTGTGATAAATAATTATTCACCGATAAAACATTTTATTTGAAGACTGTAAAGTAATGGTGAAATGAAACTAGTGGTGCCTCAATAGCATGTACTTTCTTGCATTACATCTTAATTTGCAATTTTCGAAAATGTAGAGTTCAACTAAAATGAGAGCCATACCATTCTTTTAAACATCCCTTCTATCTGTGGACAAAATTTAAAGAAAAAAATTGGGGCAGTTTTTGAAAAAAAAATTTTAATTTGTTTTTTAAATTGTCTATATTTTTCACCAATGTACACAAAAAATACTCATATTTTTGAAAAGTTGAACATGAACTTATTTCAAAACCTGTCTTTAAGGAACAGAACAAAAATTTTTTTTAACTTCAATATTACAGTTTTAGGAAAACACTCCAAAAAATTGCACTTTAGCAATTTTCAAGGAATCTTGGATTTCAACATGAGACCTGCACCATTGTCTGAAGGGTCCTTTATGCTATCCGAAGACAAATATTGATCAAAAAATTTTGTACTGGTTTTGAAAAAAATTCGAAAATTTTTTGAGACTTTATATAAAGAACCCAAAAAATCAAAATACCTGTTTCAAAATCCCAAAGCCTCAAGTTCATTCAGAAAAATTATGGAATATCAATTTTGAAGGAAATTGTTACGAAGTACCATTCGTATACGATTTGAGTATTTACCGTTTCCAAGTGTGTCAATAACTAAGGTCACATAAGTGTTGGACATTATTTCCCGGGAGATGGTGGAATTCCTTCCCCCATTGGAAGTGATATCCTGAACCGACCTGCATGACGGTTTGAGGAGTCTTCTACCACCAAGTAACTTCTCAGTAGGGCATCTCAGCATGGCACCGCCCCACCCAGGACTATATCTAAGCTTCCAACATGAGTACAAATTTACTTGTACTCCCAAAGTAAGGGCGAGAAAGTAAAAAAGAAGTTTTACATGAAAAAGAGAGGCTTGTAACTTTGTCTACATGCTTCATGTTAAACTTTTTCTCACAATATCATAGTTGGTCTTTCATCTGAAGCAGTCTCCGTTATGACGCAGACTCTATGTGATAAATAGTGCAGTTGCATGAAAATTATATAGTATGCTCCATGACGTATGGGATACTATGTGGGATTTTTGGTAGCCAAGAGGACTGACTCAGGAGTAAGAATGTGGACAATTTTGCATAGAAGATGTCTGTATATGCACTGATGGTGATATTCACAGGGGTGTTAGTAGATCTGCATTGGAATTTGAGAGAATGAAGAGTTTTACAATTAAAAACCTATTATACCTTAATACCACAAAGTTAGAGAACATTTCTATGGCTAAATGGTATTCTGCTCCATTATTGTCCAATTCTGCCAGCATAAGTGCTTGCTTGCTATGATAACTTTCACAATATTTACTTTACAAGCATGTTGGTACAATAGACAAGCAATTTGAAAATGTTTGACATTAAATTATACTTTGTATCTTGAACATGTGTTGTATTGCCCTAATATAATGTTGTAATATCCTTTTATTCCCATTGTATATTGTCCTAATTAGTTCAGTGCCGAATTAATTTGGCACTGAAAAGGAAGTTTTTGCCTGGAAGAGAGAAAAATGTTCATCTATTAAGATAAAAAAGACATTCTATTTGAAACTCATCAAAAAACTTAATGTGGAATATAATGTCGCTTTTCTACAAGCAAGTAACTGCAAAACAAGATTCTTCTTGTTTTCAAAACAAAAAAAAGTACAAAGGTATATTTGGTACAAAAAAAAGTACATCCAAAAATTTGGATTGAAACTGATTCAGATGATCAACACAAGCTGTTGAATATGTTATAAATTTAATTGAGGCTTCTTCCTTTTATTCAAGTGAACTCAGCTTGCAAATTTTGGTTTGAACTGTTCTTTATAAGGAAATCATTGTCTTGAGTTTTGCAAAATCAGCCAAACCAACAGTGGCACTAATAAGTGTTGTAGGATCCTCACATTACAACTTACAACAGCAGATATTACAATGTCTGACAATTTTGAGTGAGTGAAAAAATTGAATAGGCTACTCAGGAATTCTGTGGAGAATTTGTTGCATCTGTAAATATTATTTGTGGTATATAACAAGGCAATATTGAAATATATACCAATGTAATAACAAGAAAATATTAATAATATCTTGTTACATTTGTAAATATTATTTGAAGCAAATACCATTAAAATTATGTTAAAATTGATGAAAGCAGTGAAAAATGCTTTAAAAATGATGAAAGAACAAACAATTGGCATATAAAAATAGGTCATTTCCTTTTGCCATAACATAAAATTTATGTCTACAGCAAAAGGCATTGTTCTACAGTGAAACAAGATACATCATTAAAATCTTCCCCTAGTTATTGGTGACTACATACAAAGACATTACATAACATTTTCATTGGTTATAAAACCAGTGTTTCAACAAAAATACTACAGAAAAAATATACCTAATAGGATATAAACATATAACATTGATAAAGAGAAAATTGCAATTGTATAGTTTTGAAGTATATTTTGTAGGATTATATTCCATTTAGGATATTACTTGATTTACAGAATTGTAGTACTTTTTTTATAATCCTCAGATGTTAAGGTTAGTTCTTGCTCTTGCTCATCTACATTGTGCTTGCATCTGTTATGCTGAAATATAGAACAATGATAAAACAAAAGATGAATGTTGAGAGAGAGAGTGCAGTGCACACGGGTGGAAGGAGGGTCATTGGATAGAAAATGCTTGTGATTAAAATTACAATGACTAGTTCTTATTTGTGATATTATCACCTGTTCTTTTATAGAAAAGTCTTTGCAAGTTTTCAAGGAGTAAAAATGTATTTTCAAAGTAAAAGTTTACAGTTTTTTTGTGCAGATTGCTAGACTTTAACGTTCTCCAGTGGATGTTCATTTCTTCTGCATTCCCCTGCTAGAGTGCACCCATAGATCTGTCCATATGTGCAAAGTTGATAAAACCCAACCTGTTTCTGAAGTTATCATTTCTTCTTCAAAGCTTAGTAATACAAAGATATGCCTGAAAATAACATACCAAGTTAGTATGTTATTTTCATGCATCTCTTTGTAATTTGTGAGCCAGGCTATTACTAGTGTCTTGTTAGATTGTATGCCATAGTACAGTTTGTGAATGATGTTTATCATTGTTGTGCTTGAACCACCATTGCAGATATTATTAATTGCTTCAATGGATGTGGAAAAGACAACAATTTTGCTCCTTCTAAGGTCCTTTGCAAGTTTAAAAGCTGTCAATATGGAGCACAGTTCTGCAGTAGTAGGGCTGGAGTAGTAATGCAGTATAGTTTTAATTACTATGTCTTGAGTGATTGTTATTGCATATTTTTCATGTTGATTTTTTTAATGAATTTTGTAAAGATCTTTGTGTTTTTTGCTAGGTCAGTTATTTTATCAGTCTTTGTCTGATATTTTATCTTTTGGAATGGAAGTAAACGATAGATCTACTTCTATGTCAGGTATCAATTAATAATATTTGCAATGCTGTCATGGTGGAATGTTCGGATTTCTATTCTCTTTACTGGTATTTTCTATGATATTTAACTGCTGCATAAGGTTTTTGATTTTAGAATATATTGGTGTAATTCAAAAATGATCTTTATAAAAATTTTTAAGTTTTGGGTAAATATCATTGTAAATTATAGAATTATTTACTCCAGCAACTTTGGTGGCGTATCTGAGGGCTAGCAATAATCTGCAATGTGATAGGGTTTCTTCTTTAGCTTCTGTTTGAATACTACCAATTGGACTGGAATGGAAACAACCCCTGAAGGGGGAAAAACCTGCTGTCAGAAGACGCGAGTACATGCTAATCTACCAAACTTTTTCTAAACTATTTATTTATTTATTTCCTGGTGTGGACATCATCTCCTTCCAGTCTTTGGCCTCCTCAGCCCATGAAATCAAATGCCACAGAAGATCACCCGCACCATCGCCTCTGTGCTTTCTTATCGGAAAAAGTATATAAAGTATTCCTTTATTTTATGGTGTACTTCTTTGTTTACTGATTTACTTATCAATTTACTAAATTAATTACTGAATAACTTTATTATCGCTTACTTATTGAGATATTTCACGGTAGTATAGGTTCCGCACATACTTCTAGCCATGCAGTATACTGTGCTGTAGACCGTACGTTATATTTTCAGTTTTCCTTGGTTGATGTTGGGAAGTGCTCTCAGAAAATAAGGTCTTACTCACTTGAACTTGGAGATTGTGGAAGAATTAAAATTTGTTGGAAGTACTTCAACAATTCCTTTGATACCAATTGTGAGTAATTTTAGAAATTGTATAATCGTTTATCAGTAGGTATGATAAAAACGTGCTTGTGTGGTAATGGTGGTCAGTGATTCTCATTATCACAGAGTGACTGCCATTATCTCAAACAAAATAATTTATTGATCTCAGTGAAATTAAATGCCTCCATGGTGCTATGTACACATGTAGCAAGAATGGCTGGAGCGATGAAGAATTCATTGAATGGCTCAAACACTTTAAAAACCTCACTTGACCAACTGCCCAGGAGCGAGTGCTTCTGATCTTGCACAACCTTGGAAGTACAACTTGAAGTACTAATGTGTTCATTTTGAGTCATATTTCTTTAGTGACTCCCATTACCCGCATGTGAGAAAATGGGGTTCAAATGCAAATTTTTGAAAATTCGTTATTTGAGAGGAATTTAGTGAATTTTTGATTATTTTTGTGCGGTGAAAACATTAGCTTAATGACTAATCTGTAATATAAAAAGCACATTCTTGTTCGTAGGAACATTTCGTTCTGATTTATTTTGAAAAAAATAAAATGTTACCCTCACAACACAGTTTTTCGGTAGGGTTAGTAAATCAGTCTATTGAAAATTGTAAGTGAATGATGAAAGAGAAATGTTACTATACTTGTTTCGTAAATAAAAATCATTCGGTGAGATCTACGTTTCATGTCGTCACACTTACTAAATACTCCTTAGGAAGCGCGCAGTCTCAGAAATCTGGCCAATTCGAAAGGTTACAGAGCCCATATAAACTGTGGGAAATCAGTTGTATATTGTATTATACGTATGTATCAGCAGTATGTAGTGTTATACGTTGTATAAACGACGTGTATAGTATTTTATTGATTTTAAATAATTATATGTATTCTTAACTAATGGTAGAAATACTGTCCGCGGCCAAATGTCGCTAGCCAGCGTCCGTAACTGTGCTGGTTGGATAGGGTCTGTCAGGTAATCGAAGTTACGGAAGTACGAGCCCACGGGACCGGTAGCGGTGCATCAACTGATCCTCTCCCCTTACACACACACACACTTACACTAACATGTACTACACTAACACATATTCCGGGAGACCGGTCGGGAGCGTAGAGCTTGTCCCGGCTGGGGCGGTGCCCCGCTGGTGGAAGGGTCCTGGTTAGGGGGAAACCCCACTAGCCGATGGTAGGCCATTCAGCGGGGGAAGATCACCGCCATCTCCCGAGAGAAAAACATGCACTACACTAACGAGACTAATGACCGAAGCAGTAGACGCACCCGGAAACACGAAAAAATGAATCAATCAACGAGCCCACGACGCTGCTGACCGCTGAGGAACCCCAACTACCTGGCTGAAGAGATGGAAAGAAAATATTCCAATTCACGTTTCTGTTGAATAGGGCTTACTCAGCAGTATTTTATGAAAAGCAACTATCCGTTTAGAAATGTTCACTGCAATGTGTTGCGTAAATACGACTTATGCTTCAGTCAACGGAACGATTTGTATACTTATAAATAAATGTCTTTATTGGTGGCGAGGCTAAGGTCTTTTAGCTGCTCTTTCGCCTGACCACTTTCAAAATGTATATTACAATAGTATATAATAAAGGAAATTAACTTCAATGAAAAATACGTACGCAGTTTCGATAAAGGTTGATGACAGGAGTGAAAGCGAGGGAGGAGGAGTTTGATAGGGGATCGGGAAAAAATCAGTGAAATGTTAATAAGTTCTGCTGATTGCTTCCAAGAGGGTTTGAAGAAGCTAAAATTGTGTACGTTATCTCCACTAAATGCAATTCGTCATGGGGTTACGACATGTTCAGTGAACATATCTACACATGCATTCTTGTGTTAAACTAAACAGCAGTTTCGGGATAGTGACGAAGCACTTTGTTCTTCCAAAATGTACCATACCGTATAGTTCAATCTACTACGTGATTAATTGTATGAAATAAATATTTCTTTGTGTGTAGAACATCTGTTTGCACTTGTAAGAAGCAGTCGGTCTTCTATCTAGCGCAAAATTTAACCTTATATTTTCGACAAAATCAATTCTCCTCGACCACAAAATGTCTCTCACCGAGTATGTCTGTCTGTGTCTCAGAATCTGTCTCGATCACTAACTTCGTCTGACTTGGAATCTATGTGCTGCTCGCTTACGAAGTATCTCTCTCTGTCCGAGCCAGTGTAACTCCTTCTTTCTATTGCCTACAGTGTCTGACGCTCCTCGCTCATTTTGCTTATGACGAAGCCTCGGTTCTCCCTCTCCGAGCGCCTCGACGCCTAACCACCCCTTCCGCTTTCGCCAATTATTTTTGATGTTCTACTAAATTCTACCTTTCCATTGGCTTTTCGAAATCTGGTCTCTACCTTTCCAAGACACGCTCCTCCCGTGCACGTCCCTGCCACATGCCTACTTCGCCCAAGGGAACATTCCATTTCTCTAGCTGTCAATTTATCCTCCGGTTGTCGAATTTTTCGAGGGACCTCTGGCTACATGACAAGGTACCTGTCCACGCTTTCCCCAACTGTACGCGATTTGTCGTATCTTTATTCACAAAGGGCTCACAGCCCAACTCCACATTAGGTACATTTAAGGTGAAAAAATGTTCTTTGTGAACTTTGCAGCTTCTGACGGTCGCTACGCAGTAGCACCATTTAGTGTCCTGCTGCTTCGACATATTTGTTTCTCCTAGCTCTTTCTTCCTGCGTAGAAATATAATCGTGCACAGAGTCATTTGTCTCCTTAGCTGAACATCTCTCTGCGTCTCGCCCGCTGCACGAACCGTCCTGGCATCCTTTTTAACAAAGATCTAGCCCGACCCAAATCCGTCACAGTGACAAAGGCTATTCTCTGCGCAGATTGACACGCAGCTCTTTGTCAATCTCGATGTGTGTTACATCACAGTATATGTTTTAAAAAGTGTATTTAAAATTAATTTAAGAGAAAATATTAAAATTGCTTGTATAGAAAAGTAAAGATGAAATACTAAATTTTAGAGACCATTTTTATTGTTAATATTTACATCACTTCCGTCTGCAGGAAGTGGGCCGTGAAGGTAATGAATAAAATTGTCTGTCTAAAATTTATCGTGGTGTATCATTGAAAATAACAAATCAATAGAGATAGTCTTATATAAAATTTTAAAAAATAAAAAGAAATACTAAGGTATGCAGCAAGCACAGTATTTATTTTAAATTAAAGAAAGAATTAAAAATATTGCATTCTGAAAAGAAATTTTCCACTCTTACGTCTCCTCTCCCCTACAGCTGAAATTTGGTGGTTTGGGTGAAAAATACATTAATTTTTAGTTTTGGTATTAAAAATGTTCTGTTCCTCAATTTCCCAATTTTCAAAGTACCTCAATGAACTTCAATTTTTGTATTGTCATTTTTAATCTTAAATAGGGTGTGCTGTGCATTCTATTCACCACCTTGACTTTTTGAACTCTCATTTCTAGAAAATTCAACTATAAATCGCATCATAGTTACGAGCTTGCACACCCGCTCATGTTCATAGTGTAGTGTTGTTTTAAGTTCTAAGACAAATGTACATATGCCCCGTTTGAGCCCCTTGTTGGGGCGCCGGAAAACCCGCGCTCCGAGCCTCACGAGAACCAGGATGCTTAGGCTGCAAAATAGCTTGAGTTTTTGGGAGAACATTTAAAGATGTTTCGTGTTCAAACAAGACTCCTGCCGCCTTTTTACTCTTCTGAGGGTAGTAGAAATTCTGAAAGCCAATTATTTAAGAACTATTAGTTTACCTCAGCGTAAGAATTATTGAGTATTGAAGAAGTCAGTATTACCTTGTCTGAGCGAAAGGAAAATCGTTTTCTGTCGTAATTCGGGCGTGATAAAATGTTATGTAGAGGCTCCACGCCAAAACAGTGTTCACGGAGTCTGCAATACTGTGAACTAGACCACTACTAATGTAAAATTGTAACTTTCCATTCCTTCGCCTGTAAAGACACGAACGCGGGGCGTTGACACGCAACCATTAGGCTTCTCAATCTTCACACAATGCGAATGCAAGTAGAAGGCAAGGATTCCACGAAATTGCGACAATATGAAATATTATCTTTTCTGGACGTTTCTTGGTGTCCGTCCCGTGGCGCACTCTGACGTCCTTGTAAGAAAACAGTTGAAAATTTCAAAGCAGTTCAGTCGTTCCAAAGAGTTTCATATGAAAAATGTATTGCCTTTCTCTCTCGAAGCCCGCCCGCGGATTTTACAGAAAAAATATTTTAAGTCCATCACGGGACGTTTGAAATGTGTACCCTTTGCTGTTAATTAGCGCCAAAGAATTGCTATCAATGATTGAATTCCAAGTACGGCGCCAAATTTGAATTAATTTTGGTCGCCTATGTGCCAACACAGGATATAGTTGACATAGTCCATGTCGCTCTAGCTATCCCTTCACTTTACTTCTCTTTATATTTTCCTTTCAGAATTAGTCGGTCGCGTGCTTGGACGGAGGGGCTATGATAGATCCCGAACGGAATCGAGCAGTTGCGAATCGTCGGTTCAATTCTGGGAGGACAAATTTGTATTCACGGAGAAAATGGAGCAGCAGCTTGTCTCGTATGTCAGATGGTGTCAGAGAAAAAGTAACGGCAATACGACGCCGCCATAAAATCCACTGGGAATACCACCATGTGTCTGACAAAGACCAAAAGAATTTGATAGAACAGTTTCTGAAGCACTAAAAGTAAGTAAATACGTTTATTCTTCTTGCTATATCTAATTCTTGTATACATTTTCAATGGTAATGGCTTATAATTTGATCAATATTTCAATAGATGTAACCATTGAATGACTTAGTTGCAAATGGATTTTTAAAATAGTTGATTTCGTTAAATGTACTTATTTTTGAAATGATTTTTCCTGTACAATTATTATTTACATTGGCAACAATGTGTTTGGGGATTTTCGTGCAAGTAATAATTTTAGCTAGTTGACAGGCTTTTCACGTATTTCTTTAGCGAAGTAAAGCCGAAAAAAGCAGTGAAGCAGGTCTACAAACCAGTTACGTCAGCTAAATCACAGGTAAACCGCAAAAACAGGTATCACCGCAACAAAGTGCCTTCAGAGCATTTAGATCCACTTATCCTCGGTATCGCCTAGTCAATATTGATACCGAAATTTGTGATGCTCTGGTTATGAAGCAACATGTGATTGCTGTCTCACTGGATATTGAAAAATCATACGAAATGGTATATAAAGACAGACTGAAAACACGTTCTATTATCGATCGGTCTCGCTGGCTTTGGTTTCGCGGTCTCGGGGCCTCGGAAGCCGCGCGCGCGCTTCTTATCTGCCTGCTGAAATCTATACGTTGCTCTCCCTCAAGAATCGGAACTATCGGAACCGCTCCATTCTCGGCTGTTCTCGCCAGTATCGTTAGTCTCAGAGGTCACACTGCGCTGTTTGCAGTAGTTTCGGTGTTTCATGAGTGAGAAGCGACATGAGCTCGGTAACCAAACAGACCATAAGAAATAAAATAAAGAAATGAAACATGAAATGAGAAATAATAATAAATAGGAAATGAAATAATAAATAAGGAATAAAAATAAGAAATGAAACTTTAAATAGGAATCTCTTTAATTTTACCATTCTGGATAAAGTAACATATTGACGAGCTGCTGCTCAAACGAAAGAGTAAAAAATGACTTTCTGGTACCACTTAATTATTAGAAACGTTTCTGAATTAAATTAAAACAATACTTTATTCAACAAATTTGTGCAAATTAATTCTAGGGCAATGCCTAATTCCGTTGCAGATTGCAAACATTACGTTTATTTATGGAGGTCAATAATCAAAATATTACTACAACTTTTTTCGAATTCCTCTTTACTTTTCGCCGTTACTCGTTTTCCAATATTTCAGAAACTTCGATAAAAGAAGTGAAGTTTGCAAAAACATCTGGAAATGTAATGTTTTCTTGTTTTCCCGAGGGTAAAGATGCTCATTTACATAAAAACTTCTCAAACCTGAAGAAAGCCTTTACGATTTCACAATGTGTGAAGCATGTTCCCCCTATCCTTATTCTTTTCAGATTTCTTCTCCATCTTCTTAGATTTTTTCTTGTGTGTTAGGTCGCCATTCTAAGGCAAATTAAAGCTTTCATTCTCCTCTTAATTTACTCCGAAGCCTCGGCACACTAAACGCGCAGGACGCCTTGCGTAGACAGAGGCTCCGATACGTGGAATCGCCTTCCTGCCGCCTGGAGTTTGAGAGATAAACGGTGGTAAGAAATTCGGTTGCGTCTCCAGCATTCATTCGACACGGACTGGGCACCCCGATAACAGGCCAAGACTCGGTATCGTTCGTTCTCGATAATGGCAGTGTCGGAGCTGGGGTTATCGGAACCAGCAGTATCATGCGCACCTGGTCTCGCCGCCGACAACGAACATACGTTGAAGTTGTGCACACTACTATTTTGCACATTTTTTCATCAGGGGGACTAATCCCCGGAGTGGGCACCTAGCCTTTTCGGCCCTAATCCGCACCCCCCGCCGACGTATGCACGCCAACGGGCTGACGGCCGGATACAGCCGGAACCCAGTTTACCTTCCCGGCAACCTTCCCAATTGAGCCTGGGTGGGGCCGCTCTGCCAGCTCAGAGCTACTAGCTATCCAGGCTAGTACCGGAGTCTCAATAATGCGCCACTCACATGCGCCGGGAATAAATTCCCTCCTCTTTGCCTAGAGTATCGGGCCACTGCCACGACGAATCCAAAAGCCCACAGGGGGCCACCCGGACTAAGGTCCGAGCGGCTTGGAGCCCCAGCCCGTCTCCCCATGCTTACCGCCAGCTCTCGATGTGGGTAACACCGGTACCGAGGCAACCTGGCGGGTGGTGACTGATTTCCCGCCGGACTTTAAAGTGGGATCCAGATTGCTCCTTCACCCGATCCTACCCCATGGTCGACGCTTGCCATAGGCCCAACTGAGCAGCCGAAGCTACCGGGAGCTTAACTCGCGCCTACTTACTGCCTACACCTTTAGGCTGACGACGTAAGTCACGCCGCAAGACTCGGAGCCGGGTGGTCGTCTGAACTCCACCTAGACCGGACTTTCGTCCGATCCCCCCTGCGGGGGCCGACAACGAACGGAACTCAGGACGTTTTGCCCGGCCCTAGTGCCGCATTAGTGTGAATTATAATCTAAAGGAGATTGGTGGATCTCTTTTAATAGGCGCCAGACTACAGAGTATAAATTACCTCTTTGAAGTGAAAGTCTTATTTCATTGGGAGTAAACGGGCGAATGAAGTTCCAAAGAAAAAATAAATGATACCTACATTTACACGTCCTGTTTCAAATCAAGCAAGAATTGTGAACTAAGATTATCAGAGAATCGTGGAATGGAATTGTTACTTTAAGGTATGTATATATTTCTATCATGTGTTGTAATAATAGAAATTCATATATTAGTTTATGTGCATTTCTATTGGACATAATGTACAAAACTTGGCCACTAATCCGGCTCAAAGTTAATTTAATAAATTGTAAAATTCCTCTAAAAGTTTGTCAAACAAGATAAACAATGATATTATTTTCTATCATCGGTTTAAATTCTTTCAATTCAAATATTAATGTTGTTAAGTAGTTATTGAGAGCTTGGCTTCCAAACACATTATATTGCATTCATTTGTGCTTTTTTTAATTATCAAAAAAGGGCCTATTAACATTTTTTAAGTTATTTGATTAGTTTTTAATACCCAATTATGCATTACAAATTCGTATTAAAATGTAAAATAATAATATTTACTATGTTGCCAATTCATAGAAATAATTTTAATATAGTCTTGAAGTGTCAATAATGGCAATTAAAAATTGTAGTGTTCATTGTTGTGTAATATGTTATAAGTGTACAGAATTGTGATTACCATATTTAAATTGAGACTAAAGTCTATCATGTTCTGTAAATAATTGAACAAAATAATGCATTCAAAAAACAAACCAAAACTCTAAAACACTTACGATTTTTTATATTTCAGGTAGTTTTTGGAACAGGTGATGCAAATTGATCACAGAAAGTCATGGAAATTGGTCATTGAAACAGGTGATGGTCCATTGATGCAGATAATCATGGATGTGAATTCTAAATGCCTATTGTATTCTTTGACAAGATCATGAACATGTATATGAAGGTGCTGTCAATACACATACTGCTAATTTTGCAAGCATCATAGAGTTTTGTAATTTCATTCATATTTAACATTCACAAAATGTATATACATTAATGGTTCAATTTTTTTAGTGTGTATCATTTTTGACCAGGCAAGTTATTTTAAAATTCCCATTAGGTAATATAACTTGAGTTATAATTCTGTTATAGTTTCAACGTGTACTATGAAGTTGTGCTCTCAGAATGACTAAGTACGAATAATAAAAAAAAAATTCACATTCCCACAAGAAAAGTGTCATTAACTCCAAAATACTGATTTTTCAGGACATTGATTTACAACTAGATTTCCTAATCAGGTTTGTGGAGTATGACAATCTGTAATTTTCTTTGAAAAGAGTATTAATTTTTACTTTGCTTTCCAAGGAAAAAAGGTTTCAAGTTTTTCATAATTTAGGTTTCTCCACAGTGTGCTGTTTGTGGCATATAGTAAGGATAACATTGCATTCTCAAACATGCAATTATTTTGGCTATTTTTCACCTTCAAAATTACCAGAGAAAATATCTCAGATTGTGTTGATAATTTTCAGGAACATTTTCCTAGCCAAGTGAACAAAATATTTTCGTCTTGTAATAAAACAATTCAATATCACTCGACATAATTTTTGCGCCCTTCAAAATGTTAAAACCTGCATTCATTTGTCAGATAAAATTTGACAAAACATGCACAATCAAATCTTGCTATTTTTTATTGCCTTTTGTAACAGGAACAATAGACAATTTTTCAAAATTTTACTCAGTCAAATTCATCCTTTTGTGAGAAATGAATCTTTTTGAACATTCTTCTAAATCACTAGATGTGATTGGAGGATATTTGTAAAATGAAATCTGAGCCAATGTGAGGTCAAATTCTGCATTTTCTGCTCTTGAATCACAAGTTTTTAAACATTTTAAAAATATTTTCTTATTCATATAAGTTTTATATCAGAATTTGAATTTATTGGTGAATATAATTATTTCATGGCAGTCGCACTCGCATGTCCAACAACTAATTTCAAAGACATTGAATTATCTTCAACAATATTTACTGACTTCACTAGAGGTAATCCTGCTGTTTCCATTTTCTTAATTGGTATAGGCAATTTTACAAAATTTAATTAAATGTACATTTGTATTTTATTTTTTTACATACTTGGTTTTATAACATATTTTATTTTTTTGCATGCAAGCAGACTAAGAGTCTGCACCTAATTATTTTCCCCTCCCTTGTATCACTGTCAGTTACCAGTGATTCTGAGTAGTGATCTACATGTGTGTGAAATTAATCAATAGTATTCGAAGAATATAATCCTAAATTTTGAAGCAATCCAGAATAGTATGCATTTAATAAAATAACGTGCCCAATTTAAAAGTCACTTCAGAACCGGTTATTAACTTGCTAAGAAAACTTATTTGACTCATCCAATAAAATGAAGACCAATCATTTTGTCTCATACTAAAGTGATGCATCTGCTCCCTCCTTACACAATACTAAAACTATGATTTATCCTCACCTCTCACTACATTTATTTGCTGTTGTTCAGTGCACGTTTTTCTCTCCGATTTTTTGAATTCAGGTGATAACAATAGTTCAGTTATGACATTAACATGTTGGGTGTGTAGGATTTGTAAATGCAGGCCAATAATGAGCTTATATATTGTCAAATGGGCAAAGAGGTTTCTAAGCAATAAGATTGATTCAAATTGCTGACCCAGCAGGTAAATTAATGCTGGGCAGAATTATTCATTTTCATTTCAGTTTTTAAATAAATTTAACTAATTTGATCTGATTTTTTGTGTATGTTTGTACATGTAGATTACAGAAATTGAAATAACATCAGTAAAAAATATAAATACTTTTTATGTTGGTTATTTCTTCCATATACTTCTTTGATTTTAATAGTATGTAAACTATTTATGAATTAATTATAATTGTAAACTAAATGTTAATTTTATATAGATGAATTTTGTGCTTGTGAATGCAAGAACCCAAAGTATAATGAAGGGACTAATTGAATTGAACCTTCTGTAACTAAAATTAATATAAATGTAAAACAAGAATATTAATTTTTTTAAATGAAAAGTTAAAAGAAATAAACCAAAAATACATTTGAAAAAAAAATTCAGCTTCATATTTAGCCATAACTTATATGTCTTGGCATTTTTATAAAGAAATGTGAATTAAATTTGTTTTTTTGGGATCGGTCATAAAATTTGCTATTTATATGTATTTGTGAAACAGTTTTAATGTAGCTTTTTTGAAATAATTACTGATGTCCCTAAACACGTTCTTAGTGTCCTTGTGTATTTAATCCACCTGAACACATAAATGATTAAGTGTGTATATCAATGTTTCATTATTATTTGTTAGCAATTAAGTTTCTGTCAGTATATTCCATTGTATTGTGAATTATGTTATAATTTACATATTTTAATTTACTAAATAAATATTTTAATGTTAAATTCAAATATTTTTATTTCTAGGTACATGCTGTTTTAGAATGTTCATTATATATAATGAACATTACATTATATTATATACATGTATAATATAATGTATATGTAATGAACCTACAATATATAACTTCTTTTATTCAACAACAATGCAGGCATTATTTGATGTATGTATATCTACTGTAATATCAATCAAACTGCAAAATTTGAAGGCTTTTGAGGCTTTTTGTGTAATAGTGAAATTTAATTATCACTAAATGCATAATTTTTATGCAATTATTTCCATTTTTACGGTGTCTGGTTGTGTAGGTAAATATACAGATCTGTTGTTGGATCAAATATAAATAATGAATATTCTATTAATAGCAAGTACTATGCATAACCCATTCCTATACCCGTCAACGATCAGTAACTTGCTTAAATAAGCTTAAATAAGGCAACATGGATGGCTGATTCCTTCAACCAGTATAGCTCTGTATGCTGACTTGGAAGGCTGGCACCTTCTACCAGTTTCATCCCTATACTTCATGATGGTAATCTGGTTCCTCCAACCTGTGTTGCTCGCTTACGCCGAGTAGGTGGCCAACTCTTCCGTCAAGGTTGCTTGGGCTCTGCAGCTCCTATCCATGCACTTCTGACAAGGTGAATTCAGAGAGATGCTTTAAGGGACTCTTCAAGATGCAACTTTTCATTCCATCAATCTCCATCACGAAAGAGGAACAGTGATCCTGGTTGGGTCTATATTATCATGCGTTGCCTTATTACAGTATAATGGATCCGGTATACTGCAACTGTTCTTTTTTCTCCGTGTTTGTGAGCAGTTTTTCTCCTATATGAACTTACAAAATACCAAGTCCAGAGGCTGACTGACACTCTCACATTGCAGTTGACAATACGAGAGGCCGCCGTAGCACTAATGCTCTCACCGAATGTGGATACCATCATTTCTTTAAAATATGTAAAACTTAAATTTTTGTGCAATAAAATGTTCAATATGATTGTGTTTCTCGAAGTATTTATTATTATTATCATCGTCATCATCATCATCATCATCATATTGTTTCTAATCTCTTCTTTATATACATAAAATTAAAAGCTTTGAAACATTTAGAAAAATATGGTGAAGTGTACTTCAACCAGATATTCCCGAATTAAATTTATGAAGTGCATATCATTATTAACAATGATAGATCGTTAAATTTTGTGTTCTAGTAATTTAAATTATGAATATTTTCAAAATCAGTTGCAACAGTGAAGATTGACCATGAAATTTATGGAAGTTGTTGAGCAATTTAATCTGAAATAATACTGTACAAAATCGGATGTCACCTCTGCAGAAATTCTATGTTATTTGTAATCCTCATTTGTCAAAATTTTCAACATGATTCTACGCATTTCCGACTTAGAGCAGCAGAGCTTTCCTCCCAAAGATGGCAAGTCGGTAAAGCTAACACCCCAGCTTTCATAAAACTAAACGAATTTTGGGCCATAATTTTGGCCTAATTTCAGACCCCCCCAAATAAGGGAGTACCTCTCAACAGCCCAAAATTAAGATATCACTTCTGGGCCTGATAAAGCTAGCACTGCTAATTTCTCAAGATTCATTTTTTTTTTACAGTCAAAAAAAGCTAATTTTGGGCTCCTTTATGCCACTTAAATGAAAACCACTCCAATTTCTCAAAAATTCTTGCACAATAAATTTTGGCTCATTTTGGTCTGTTTAGCAACACAAAAACATTTGTTGTTACCTCACAACCCCTAGAAAATAAAATGTCAAAAATGGGGGTGAAAAAGCTAAACGTTCTTAAAATCTCAATTTCTCTCCAGTAAGTATAACACTGAAACTAATAATAATTTATCCTTAAATGTATAACCAACTCAAATGTTACGACAAATTGACTTTACGGTTAGTGCATCACTACACTTTGCCAAACACGAAAAAGAATCATGATACTGAAAATAATTTGGGACCTGTATCCATAGTTCGAAAACCCAGAAAAAATCTCACATATACTCTGGGACAATTATTCCATGCATACGAATTTCCAACAGTATAAAATCAAAAAATCCATTAGTTCAGTGTTTACAATTCTATATTTACCAATAGGTAGGATATAAATATAAACCCTCATATTTTTGATTCGTATACAAATTTTCCAATATGCTCTCGGCATAACATTAAATTTTTTCATGATGGAAAATTCACCTAAAAAAAACCTCTAAAAGATGCAAAAACAAAATTGAAAAGAATAAAATATTTATTTAAGCATACATTGTCAATCTCAATATCAGAATTTAAAAAAATATTTAAAAAATAAAAAAAATAGAAAAGGAAAACTAATCAGAATCAGGCAACTTCTTTCCGACTTGCAATAATGCACTGATAAGATCCAAACTATATGGCATTTGTTTAAAACAATGCTACTAAATATGTCTACTACACATGTTTTAAATTTTAAAAAGTGTAGTAGATTACAATAGTATCTCAAAACACATTCTGGGCTGAAATCCTTCTTTTAGACGTAATGGCAAAATCTCAGCTAAACAATTTAGAATTATTCAATACCTTTAGACTCTTCTTGAAATAAACTCCAAGATACTGTTTGTCTGTATATAAATATTTAATTGTTTATTAAATACAGCTTTGCAAATAGGATGTGACTGAAATAATTTTGGACTTGTCTGGTTCTTTCTGAAAACTGATGAAACCTAATCACAACAGTACCAAATTTTATCCGGTCTTCAATGTTTCCATAATTGTAAAATCTTTAACTTCCTGAATTTTGCTTAAAGAAATTCTTTATATTATCAAACACGCAGAGATTTATGACAATGCCTCAAAATAATTTTGGGCTCCTTCCGAAAAAATGGACCATGCTTGCTTAACAAATTTAGAATTACTGTAAACTGACATTCTTCTTTCAATAAGAACAAGATTCTGTTTGAATGTGTACAAGGATTTAGTTATTTATTAGATACATCTTGGCAAATTGTATGTCTAAAGATGAAACGTAGGCTGTCTGCTACTAAGTTTTTTCTTAATAAAAGTTCCAATAATTTCTTTTTATAGACAGTCCAAACTACATTTATTACAACATAAATGATTATTACATTTAAATTAGTATCTTGAACAAGAATAGCGTGGCAACGTTTCAGAGGTAGAGAAATTCTTTATAATGTTAAACACACCTATTTTATCTTAATATAATTACACATACATTCAATACATGCATAAATACATACATACATAATACTGACATATTGTTAAAGACCTGATGATGGAGGCACAACTCGACCTCTAAAACTCAATGTAACAAAAAGTCACCAATAGTAAGAGAATTAATGGAAGCTTCATATGCAAATTAGAGATATTTTCATTCTGTTCTTTTAAACCTCCAATTTCCATTCGTTGTACTGTACTGCAAAATTCAGATGAAAAAAAAAGACCTGCCTTTTTTCTTTCATCCTTCATGGATTTTCATATTCAGTAAGTAATTTAACCATTAACAGCACCATAAGCTTTTGTTACATATCTGTAAAGTAGTGTTTAACAGACATTACTTAATATTCTCAACAAAATAATTAAATGCAACAAATAACTAAACATAATTCAATGTTACTTCAGTTTTTGATGAATGAATTGAATGCAAAACATTTTTTTTTCATACTAACACATTTTCAAAAAATATTTCTTGACCCATAATTAAAAATATATTACAGTGTTTTGAAGAAATATTGCACGAGTTACAAATATTTTGTTATGCAATGTATTTTAGAGGTTAAAATATACCTGTTTTGTAAAATTTTAACTACTTAAATTTCTTTTGATTTACCAGAAGTGCATCGTCAACTTGTATATACTTGCAAAATTCTGTTCTGTTTTAATGTTTATATTTTTTGTGAGGTCTTGGTAATTTCAGAACTTATAAAATAATTTTCAAATATTATATTCCTTTCTGTTCTATCGAGTGCTACACAAATTTTATTTACTTTGTAAATGGACAAATTTTCAGTTCTGTGTGTATTGTACCTCTTTTTTATTATTGTTAGTTTTTTGGAAGGCTATTTTCCTCACTATTTTATACTGTAGAACAACATGAATTCTTATCAACTCTAAAATACCTTAAAATTAATAGAAAATGAATGGCACCCTACAGATAATACAACTGCCAATAACAGAATTGTCAATTTTTGTTGCAGTTCAACAATGCAAAATATATATATAAATGTGTGTGATCTCTAACAGACACATCTGTGCTCGTAAGTCACTCCTTTTAAACTCTATCTTTTGGAATACATTTTCCAGATGTCTTTTGCAAACCACCAAAATTTTAATTTTGTATAATACTTTATTACTTCTTCATATTTGTTTTCTTTTTAAATTCTGCCATGTATAATCATTTTTGCCAAGGGTAGGAATATGTTTGAATGGCAAATTCTTTGCCTGATTTCGTTTTGTGTTAGGTTTTATTAAATACCTTATTTGTTGTGTGTACCGTATCAATGATATAAAATAAATTAACAAGTCTATATACAGTCTTATCTCCTCTATTCTTAAATTCATTACATCTCTTTTGCGGACAGTTTTTGTTACGGATGAACACTCCTTGTTCCTAATGTGAATGAAGGAAGGTAATGCAATCGTTGCAAAGTAAATAATTATTACACTCTTCAGTCAACGTGATTACGAATTCAATGCCCTATTGATTTAAAACGTTTAATTGATATTTTCTCTATTGATATTTCTCCATTAATAAGTTCAAGCTATAGGAATTGGGCCCAGTGCCTGCGACCTTGAACGTCTGTCTTTGGTACGTCTCAAAAATTGTTTATCCTGTGATAATTAATTTTGAAAAGATTATTCTACCCCTACGTCATACAAAATTGGAACTTTTCAAAAACTGTTACACTTGACTTATGGAATGTTTTGCTTAATATTTGAGTATCTTTATTATTTTTTTCAAAGTTTACCGTGGTCACCCCCATTATGGTGCATTTCTTCTTAAAATAAATAGAATTAAAAAAAAAGTGTTGGGTTTGTCCCAGTGGCGTAGCATGAATTGGAGTCTTCTTCTAAGGCTCTACGACCTTGAAATGAATGTCTCAGCCTGCTCAACGATCCTTTTTCATTTATCCCAATTCTTCAAGTGCTCAATCCAATTTTCAATCTTCATTTTCCTAATGTCTTTGACAACATGATCTTTCTATCTATTTTTAGGCTGTCTTCTTCTGGTTACTCACTGGATTCCAGCTAAAGATCTTGTTTACTATCCTGTCATGTGACATCCTATTAAGATGACCAACCCAATCTAATCTCATAGCTTGAATAAAATTTAATATGTTTTTATGTTTTTGTATATTGTCCAGTTCAGAATTGTTTTTAATCCACCAATCTCTATTGGGCATTTTAACCGGTCCAAATATCCTTTTCATAATCCCTATTTCAAAAACCGCAAAACGCTGCACATCTTTTCTTTTATAGTCCATGTTTCTGCGGCATAGGTTACAACTTGTCTAATAACTGTCGCATACAGTCTTAGTTTTACGCCCTTTGATATCATTTTGCTTTTAAATAGCTGCAAATGTACAAACATGCTCTGTTTCCCGCTAATATTCTTGCTTTTATTATTTCTTCCACTTCATTGTTGCAAGTAAAAATTGCTCTCAGATACTTATAAGAGCTCACTTCTTCATAGGCTTTATTGGTAATTCAATTGGTGCCACCCAAGGAAAATTTAATGGTATCACCTCACCCCCCCCCGTAAATTAAACATAAAGTATTATTACTAAATAATTTATACATTATTTAATAAAAATACCAGTATATTTGCACATGACATTTATTTATAATATATTAAAAAACTCTGTAATTCACAATGTTATTAAATTAATATATATAATTTTTAAATAAATCTTTAAAATTATATAAATCACACTTCAAAATTTTCTAATTGGTGCCACCCCTAACTGGTATCACCCGAGGCGGACCGCCCCTCCTGCCCACCCCTAACTACGCCACTTTGTCCCGGACCCATCACTGCAGTTGGTTGATTGTGATTCACTGTGTATCATCGGAAATGACTTCCTTGGCCTGGATCACGTGAACTCTTTCGGCTAACTGGATAACGCCAAGTGGAACGCTAGGGTATTCATGGAATTTCATAGCGGAGTTTGAATTGATATTTTAGAGAAAGTTGGAGCCTTTTTAGACCATATCATTTACGGCAGGGGTGTCCAACTTGTAAGGCCTCAAGGGCAACACCTAAAACTTTTAATATGGTTGTGGGCTATATTTGTGTTTACAGTTCTCGGGCGATCCACTCTAGCGCGCACTGTTGATCTCGGCAGTTTGTCAGGCTGTTCTGAAACGGTTGGCTGAAGGGGGAGGAGGAGGAATGCGTGATATCACGCCATACTGTGCATAAAGCAGAAAAGCATTGGGATGATTTTGAATTTAATAGAAAGTAATTCTTAAATCTACAGAAACAATTTTTACATTAAGGGGTTGTTGATCCCGGCAGGGCGCATGCACTAGACCCGCAATGAGTGGACGACATGGATTCAATGAACTTCCCCTTTTGACTAATGACCTTCCGTGGGACAATAAATCGCACCACGGGCCGCCAGTTTGACAGCCCTGGTTTAAGGATTTGTTAAAATGTGACACTTTTGTTTCATGCCATTTGAGATTTCAAGAAATTTCGTATCTGATTTCAAGAATTCAAGGCCCATAAATGCATTATATAAATATATATGCATATGTCCATAAATATATCTGCAATGTTAATATTAATGACGTGCGACAGGTTCCATAAAAATACACATGTTAATTTTTTTCCCAATCAGTCCATTTTTCCAGTTGCGACAAAAGCTACGGAGTTTGTTATTGGGTTGTCAGTATTATCAAATCAAATCTCTATCTTTCTACCGATGCACATAGCTAGTATTACATGTAAGCAATGTTTTATTATCAAATATTGCCAAAAACTCTCGTTGATATCTTTGTTCATATTCAATTATGTATCATAAATGAGACGGGGTAAGGATTCAGGATATCACAAAACGTGCGCGAATGATATGCTTGCACCTGAAAGATCTTTTTATTCTCCTCCTCCATTTGCAGTTCCCCGACATCCCCTCCTCTTGCGGTTTCATAAGGCTGGCGTATCGCCGCGAGCGAGCTTCAGTTGTTCTGGAAAATCGGAAGTGTACGGGCAGAAGGCGTGTAGCGGACACCGGTAGTTGAAAATTGGGTTTAGTGAATCTGTTTTATTTCTGAAATTTCTTCGTAGTTCGAGGTAAGTAAAATTGTAACATTTTAATAGTTGTAAACTCTAATGGGAAGAAATGTTTCGCCTGAAATCCAGGAATAAACCAAAGTAGAAAAATGTGTCAAGGTTACTGTCATATTCATCATTTTAAAGATATATAAACAAATCGTGAATTTGAACAAAACATTCTTGTGATAATAGACTTCCTTGTGCATTTGCCGTCGGAATATAGAAGTGTGGTGATTAAATACGGAGAAAATTTTTAATATGTTTCCGTACGTGGAATAGGTTTGTCGTTAAAAACAGGATATGCACCGAATATTGGCTTGTGTCTCGCTGTTCCGTCAGATGTTTCTTTGTTTCTGCCATATGTCCTCAATTTTTATACTCTATTATAATTCCACACAGCCCTAAAAAAAAACTGTTTTGGGACTACTTGGGCACTACATGAAAGAACTGAGCTACATAAGAGAACGCAAGCGGCTAATTCCTTTGGTCAGAAAATAGTTTTGGCTTTACGGTTCAATCTGAGAATTAAAAAAATAAAGAAAGGATGTGTGTTTTGAATTGACGTGCATCTGTCACAATGTGTTAATGCGAGAGAATCTGAAATGCGAAGGGGAAAAGGGCTCAGTCAAGAAGTGTTTTAATATCGACCAACGTCGTCCTCTATTTAATATTTTATTTAAATACCCTGAAATATTTCAAAATTTTGTCTTGGAAAAATGAGATGACCCGGATAACGTGGAAAAGTCAAGAAAATTCGGTCTAGAAAAAGTGGTCACCCTCTTGATTTTTGAAAGTGTGCAATGTAATTTATCGTTAACCTATTTAGTTGTTCATTTGATTCATTGTTTCTTTTTTGTACGATTTACTTGGTATACCCTTTAGTTGTATAAAATAAACAATTTGCACTGAAATATATTTCGGATGTCCTGAATTCCATTGTTATCATATGGCAAACCTAATGTGGAAGGGACGTGTTACTTATCTCTGAACATGCAATTTCAAATTATTTTAGTTTGCCACTATTAATTTTGCTTTTTTTTGGTCTTAGTGTGAATATCAGATACGGGGATAATATGATCACTTGTTTACCGATTCCTTGTAATTTTGTCACATTTTTCTATTATACTCGTGTTCTTGCAATTATGAAAGTGCATATTTACTAGATAATTAGTATATGACTGTGTGGTTTCCCATCCACACATCAATAGTCATTTTTGCATGGCCAAGTTCATTTAATTTTTATGCTTTTTGTTAACACTGAAAAAATACTGAATTTCTGCTTAAGGTCTTCCTATTTTGGGTACGAAATTAGAAAACCTTTTCGTTGTATTTTTATTAACGTGAAATACCATTGGGACGTTGCGTTATAAAAAATTGGGACACCGAAGGCCAAGGACATTGATGAAGCTTTCCTTCGAAACCATGACCGTGGGAGCGGGAGTTACCATCCGCCTGTCCTTGGGACACGCCAGGCGAGAACGGAGGCAGCGCTGCCGATATTTGGTGGCTGAAAAGTAGAAGTTGCTTGCGAATAGTTCAATATAGGGTCATAAAAAATTACCAATTTGGAAACGTTTAAACATGTTTCATATCTCCCAAAAGAAATCCCATGATCTGCCGCGCCGACAGTGGGACAGACAAACGCTAAAATAAAACTAAACGCTTGGAAAAAGTCTGACACTTTGGAAAACGGATTTAACGTTGTAGCGAGTGTGTTCGTTATACAGTGCGCCAGGAAAGTCTTTCAGCACTTAACCGAATCATGACCTCCTATAAAAAGCTGCATTGATGTTAGTAGTTACCAGATCACTGGGAAACGCGAAGGGGACATCTATTATGATTGTGGTATCACTCAATTTATATTTTCAAGCTGCAGCTCGTGCGACGAACATAATTTCTGTTGCAAGCGCTCTCACCAGAAAGGTGCCACTACGGATAGACTTTGCTGGCGCGCTATACAATGTTTAATAAAAATGACTGCCGCCTAGGTAGCGGGAGAACTGGAATCTACCAAATTCTCAATTAGATCACGTAGTCGTTTTAGATCATTTCGCATCCTGTAGATATTTTTAGTTTTCGGATACGCGATGATGACCTTTTTCTTACATTTCCGTCCTTCTCTCACCACCTGACGGAGTGCCAGCACGACTACATATTTTTTTTGTTTTAAACGACCTGACTCATCCAGGTTTACTAAGTTTTCAATTGGAGTCACGTTTTTGTGACGGTATCTCTCGTACTATTGACAGTTTAGCGCCAACTCGTGCCTCTTACTAAAAGCACCTGGTTAATGTGTTTCTACTTATGCGTGGGGCAGAAGCCTTTGTGCTGTGAAGCGATGCTGCCAAATGCCGCGGATTATATCAGAATTTTCTATAAAATGACTTTTTCTCTAGAACTTCTCGTGAGTTTCTTCCCACTTATTCAAAAATATGGAGTTGCATCAACACGCATTCTAAACTAAAAGATTCAATGCCCTTTTGTGAAAATACCTGTGATGCGCGTTAAACGGAAACGTTTGAGTGGGCGGAGGGGTTATTTCAAAAGAAAGTTCGTGAAATATCCTCTCTACTTTTTTGCGTGAAACTTTTCAATAAGTTTGTAGAAAACAATGGGTGTAATTAGCTTTGATATTTTGTTTGAATAGATGCATGGTGAAAATAAGTCTCGATGATTTGGCAACGTGCACTCTCTAAAGAAAGACCACTACGAGGAGATGCGAAAAAGCGGCACGCTCGCTGTTGTATAGAATTAGTACAAAAAATATTCTGCCGGTTTCTTCAGATTATAAATTAGTATCAAGTAGTGGCGTAACCTCATTTTTAACGCATACTACGGTTTTCACAGAGCTGCCTCTCAATTCCATTGAAGGCCCGTCACCACGGTGGTATTTAAGCACGTTTTTCGCGTCTTTCTCAGGCGTGCCGTTAGTCACTTCATCTGCAGCACTGCTTGATACGGTCGCGAGCATGCGGCACCTCTCGGCACGACTGAGAAAGACGCGAAAAACCGTGCCTAAATGCCACCGTGATGACGGGCCTTTAGTGGAATTGAGAGGCAGCTCTGTAAAAATCGTAGTATAGGGTATGTAACCCGAGAAGTGAGAAAATAATTTAAAACTCGTAAATATACCTCCTTTACCAATTAGATATCTGACACTTTGGCCAATTAGAACGCACAAATAATTTGTGCATTTAAAATTATTCCTTTCGATGGACATATTTTAATCGTTCACGTACTTCATGTACTGGTTGAATGTTATAAAAACTTGACTGACGTTCATGACCTAGCAAACTATAAGTGTGTGCCCTCATACTTTAATAATGAGAGCATTCGCACCCTCCATTATTTTGAAAATTGTCCAATACATATCATTGGACTCATTGGAATTAGCAAAAAATTATGAAATGGTTAGCATTCATCTATAATAAAATATTAGGGAAGAGAAAATGAATCGATTTACGGACACAACGAAAAACAATTGAAAGTTGTTCATTGCTGCTTATATCAGGGGTTTCATCCAATGTCAGGCTTTAGAAATTATTTCACGGTTTATTGCTATGCCCACGTGAAATCAAATAGTCCTGAATATCTGTCGAGGTTGCACGGAACACAGTGAAATTTTCATTACGATCTTTGAGATTTTGATCATTTCATTATTTTACTTATGTATTTTATTAAATTTTCTCTATTTGATGTTTCCCTACCTTCATCATGGCCACGAAATGCAAGCACTTATCTCCCGAAATATCATACAACTCGTACTGTGAAGTGTGACAGAATTTCGTTATTTCTCCATACAAGACTGTTGTGTTGCTCAACAAAGCCTGTACTAGCTACTTAAATAAAATTCTATCCTCTCAAGTTGCCCAAACCTTTTTACTCGTTTTTCACATGCCATGCAATTGTATGAGTAATTAATGACTATTGAGAACTTTGTGAATATTATTTTTAATCTGCCTAACCATTGAAATGCTTTATACACTTTTTCGTTTGAGAATAGAAGATTATCAAAATAGATTTTTAAGACTCTTACATCCGCATATCAATTTTCTTGCTCAAAAATGTTGATATTAAAATATACGAGACATTTTTACTTTTTCTTTATCACTACGCTTCTCTCTATCGGTAGAGGGAAAGTTATGTAATGGTTCCCACAGACCGGTGCGATAGATCCGCAGCGGGTGCGGCGCGGAAGGTTCCGCGCCAGACGCGGCCGCGGGTCCGTTCACACCTGAACGTCAGCGTTTGGCGAGATTTTTCATCCAACAGAGAAGAGGCGCTCGGAGCAGAGATAGAAATGCCATGTTATTCATAGTTCATTTTCTTAGCATATGCGGAATGTTAAGTATTTTTCCTTCTTTATTTACAATTTTCCCTCAAATATCTCTTTAGAAAACGTATGAAAAGGGTCCATAATTTTGACCTAGAAAGGAAAATTTCACACTTTGGTGCCACAAAGAATGAGAAATTCTTTTACTTTACTAGAATGACAAGTGTCTGTTTTGATGAAATTTTTAATAACTTATTGTACACCCCCGCACACAATTATTTTTGTTATTCAATTATTCTATTCTATTATTCAATAAATTATAAATATATTGAAAAGTTTCATTAGTAAAATATACAAAATTTGAAGAACAAAAAAATTTAAAAAAACGAAGTTCAATGTTATTTAAAATTAATTAAATTACTGAACATTTATTAGAAATATTTTTTTCTGACCGTTCTGTCGTGTCAGATTTATTAGCGAGCTGATATTATTCGAGATCTGACGAATCCTTTCATGGTTTCCACAGCGAAACTGAAGCGACAGCGGAAAAAATGCGTTCGACCGCGAATGGAAATCTGCAGTGAATCAAACTGCCAATCCGCTGCCGTGCCGCTCGCCAGATGCGTAGGTGTGATCCTGCTCACAAGCGAACAGGTGTCGCAAACTTTCCGTTGCGGACGTTCCGCGTAGGCAACGGTTGTTCCGCGCCAGTCCGTGGGAGCCTTTAACGTGGCAACGAAAATGTGGATAAATCCAGATACTAATTTTATTGGAAAATCGAACACGTGGTGTAGCCAGAATACATGTTTTGTGGGTCCTTTTCACCGAAAAATCGATTGACAGCAAAACGTCCGTCCGTCTCTGTCAACAACGCCAACGGCTAAACCGTTCAGTCGATTTTCTCCAATATTGATATTTCCCAGTCGATCTGGCTGATGTCGCGGCCCTTTGAATTTGAAAGTGATATTTTTATTTTGGGGAGTACTTTGCATGAAACCCGTGGAGCAATTTTTTGAAAATGTTGAAAATTTCCCAAGGTGGTTGTTTAAACATTGTTATTGGATATTGTGAAGGACTTCAAGAGAATGCTGCAGGTCTCGTGTTCGTTGAAAACTCGAAAATTGCAAACATTCAAAATATTTTTTCGGCCTCTTTGATTATGAAGATAAAAATGTCTTAATGGAAATGTGTTCATGAAAAACAGATCTAATAATAATGTCATATTCAATTTTTTCAAACATGAGTATTCTTGCGAAATTTTGTGCCGAACATGGGCAGTTTTTATTTGCTTTAAACATTTTTTTCTTAAAAAGGCACACACATTTTTGATTAAATTTAGACTTTCGATGGCGTAGATGACGCTCAAGAGAATGGTGCAGGTCTCACGTTTGTTGAAATGCTTGATTTTTCGAAAATTTAAAGAAAATAAACATTTTCGGCGTCTACCTACAACTACAATTATGCGAAGATATATTATTTTCTAAATGAAATCTGTTCATCAAAAACAGAGCTTCAAATAACATGATACATTTTTTGAAAGGAGTATTTTTTTGTGTAATTTGGCGACAAACATATTCGCCCGCTCCCAATTACTACGTTTTGTGAATGTAAAACGAATGGCGTTGCTGCGCTGTAAGATGCTACTTAAGTTATAATTTGTGTATTATTTCATATTTATTTGTTCGTTTCTTACATTCGAGTTTTTGTTATACGTTTTAAAATTAATCTTTTAGAAATTATTTAAAGCCTGCTTTAAATTGCGTTCTTTAATTGTAAGTGTGAAATTGAATTGGCATTTCTCTTCGCTTAATAAGATGTGGGAAAGAAGAGTAATGCATGTAAAAAGAGAGTAATTTTGATAAATATAAAAATATATTTAATTTTTATATTTTTCTATCCATTTTCATTTTCTTGCTAGCGGTTTAAAAAGGCTAATTGGCAAAATGTTCATTCCATACGAATTAGCGGTCAGTGTATCTTGTCTCAACCCATTGTTGTAACGCCGCACTGATAACGGAAGGCGATGATGAGGGCTGCCTTTCGTTCGCGTTAATATAAACTAATAATTTTATTTACGACTAAAATACGCATCGTGCATAGCTACATTGGTACATTGATGTGGAACGTGAATTCAATGACAGAAAGCCGTTTTCGTTTAAGCATTTTAATTTAAAAAATATATGTATTTTTCATGCTTCGTTTAAGAATTCTTCAAATGCAGTTGCAGTTCAAGATAGAAATTGCCATATAATATTACATAGCCATTAAGAATATCGCGGGTAATTACATGCTGTTGTAACACCACTAGTTTAATGTTCGTAACAGAGAGTTGGTTTGGAGACCCTGCTTTATACTTGGGTTTTTCTAACGTGACGGCTGAGGGTAGTATCTCCAAGATAGAATTCGGCACGACTTTTTGAGTCACTCAGTCCTGCCGCAAAATGTCCCTTGAACGCGATCGCATCAAGCAGTGCTGCAGATCAAGCGACTCTAGCGGCAGGACTGACAATGACTCAAAAAGTCCTGCTGGATTCCATCTTGGACCCAACCCCCAACCGCCACGTTAGAAAAACGCAAGTATAATTATAAATTTGTTTTTCAGAAAATGTTACAGCAAGCCAAACTACAAATCTATCGGTATTGTAGTTGGTCTTGGTTAGAATCTGTATAATTCTAGTATGTAATTTGTCCACGACACAACAATAAGATTCCATAAGATCCAGAACTCACTTACTTGTTTGGATATGCGTTGTGCTTGCCATTTCGCGTCACAGATGTACATTGCACGGGCACATACCCTTTGCATTAAACTAGCGCAATGCCTAACCTAAATTGGCTACAAATGTATAGTTTGTAAATGCATTAAAACACAGTAATAAACTTAAAAAAACTACGATGTTCATAAATTAATCTTATTCTCTTAAAAACACATAGGGAAAAAAAGAGGTTTCGTAATATGATAGCTATTTCATAAGCACACTGGATGTAATAGGTCACATAATCTGATTCACACCACAGGCTAGACGGCATTTCAATCAGTCGTTCATCCTTGTGAGGAATCGAACCCTCAACGATGCGTTGTTTGAAATATAAATGGAACAAAACGTATAGTACAAAAAGAAAATAACAAATGGACAATTTACAAATAATTTAAAAATAATTGCTGCTATTGTCAGGGTATGTAACACATCACCCACATCCATTGACGCTACACCCCTGCTATCAAGATTCATCAGAGAGAAATCAGATTTTCCATTAAACAGTTTTTTTTACAAGTAATAAAACTCATGTTTCGAGAGTTATTTAACGTCAAATGAACAGTTGTGTGTGTGCGTGTGTGCGTGCAACCTGTGTATCGTCCGAATAATCTTTATCTACTTCACTGTTGACGGTGTGGTAGAGAGATGTTGCCACAAACTCGGATGCCCATACACGTGGTCGTTCTTGCAACAATCACAGAAGCAGAAACAGTAGCAGCAGTAGCAAGAAACAAACCGTAATGACAGCACACAATAGCCCCTGTGGGTGTAGTGGGTAGCTGTACCCACACGAAAAATCCGAGTGGATAAAATACCCACTCGGGTTTTGTGTGTAGAGAAATCCCTGTATAGAATTTTAGTAACTTCTCGAGTGTGTAGATGTGAGATTCCGTCACTCACGGCTAAACCACTTCCCGTGCACCAATCGAGACATAAAAGGTGTTCATTCGACGCGTCTCGGTCTCCTGAAGGGGAACTGATATTTTATTTTCGGATCCAGCCAGAAGAGTCAAAAAATTTCCAAAAACGTATATTTGCGTGTTTTGGCGCTCCTATCTTAGTGAGTAAGCCGAGAATTAAACCAACGCCACCTAAATAAATTATGTAAAGTTGAAACGTGAAAAAATTTGAATCTGTGAAACTCCAGTAATGAAAAGAATTTTTCCCTCAAAACGGCATAATTTTCTTTCAAGACGTTGGCAACATTGTCGATATCTTTTAGTGAACAATTGAAGTTAATTTGAACAAAATGGTGAATCGCGCGGCATATTTCATTTGTTTTATCCATAAGGCCTATTACCATATTTAAAAAAAATATATTTACGAAGCCGAAACCTACGAACAGTATTGCTTTAAATTTGAAGAAATACATTAAATTTGAAGAATTTTAAGTGAATACGGAGAAAACAAAACTGACAGTAACGTTAGAGAATGAAAGAACGTTCTCTTCTCACTTTTACGTTGTGTACAAAAACCGAATTTCAAATGAATGTGACCCAGAACTTATTCTTATTAAACTTAACTAACTCCTTATTCACATTAACATGCACAATAGTTGGCTTTTAATGTTTACATAGATTCTCATACGAAATGATCAAGAGCAATTGCAGAAGTGGAAGTAAACACAAATTAGACCGAGTTTGTGGAGTTTTAAATTTTTCAAAAACCAGATGAGAAAAATATGAAGTGCTAAGGAAATACGGGGAAGAATCAAATGTAGTTGTAGAAGAGTTTGCGATAGAATTTTCGGATCTAATTGTGAATGATCTTATATTAAGATTAGAGAGTAATCCAGAACACCTGACAGGTAATCTTTGTGCATTATTGTGTATATTAGCAAAATATCGTAAAAAATGTAGCTGTACTAAACCGTTCGCATTATCAATGCTTTCCAAGTATTTTTTACGGCGATTATAATTTTGAAATTGCAATATTTCCAGTTCATATCCCGTATGGACGTAACATACAAGGCCATTAAATGTTGGGAATTTGTGAAAGAGAGTGTAACATTTTTACCTACTACGATTCATTATTAAGTTCAATGCCGGATACTGTAAGAACATATTTGAACAAAGCTACGCATGAAAGAAATGAAGAACGAAAGGAATTTTCAACGGACGAAAATACTTTTAAAACAGTTTACGCGTCGGCGTCGGAGACGCTACATTCAACTAGTATTCCATAAACGTCCAATTCCAGAAATGCGAAATTCCGTAATCGTTAATTTCACTTCATTTCACTAGACGGTTGTAATTGTGATAACGATATTTATACTTGAACTTTCTTTTGCAAGGTAAATCGTCTGACAAGATTTGTTAAATGGTTAAACAAAATAGAAGATTTTTGTTAAATTTTGTAGCGACCCAAGACCTCGCGAGCTTTCGCATCATTACCTTGGCCGACAGCATTTTGCTCGACGAGATACACATTATCATTTTAAAAAATTGTCAAATTATGATGGGGTTATATGCATGCCAATAGTTGCTTCTGTTTTAGAGGTCAGGGATTCTCGAGGCTTTTCGTTCATGGACCAATTTTAAAAGAATTATTGGTTCCATCGACCCCTTACGTTGTTCTCTATAACATATCATACATAATCAAAACCCAGAGAATTGCCCATAAATGACTTTAAATGAACTATTTTTACGCCAATATTTTGATAAATATCTAGATTTACAATAATGGAAGACGCTTCCGCTAGGAGTTTTTTCTTCCGCGATAGAGTATTCTTGTCTATATTTACAATGTAAGTCATCTAAATATCCGTAGACTCAGGTGCAAAAATGGAAATGGGGGGCCTCTATCTGCAATAATCGTGGAATTAAGTTTTTCAAATCGGATTAGTATAATAATATGGTCTAATGGAAAAAATAAGGATGGAGTACCGGATTTTGGACACTAGTTACATAGCTAGGTTGAATTCAGTCACTGGAGGAGAAATCTATTGGCCGGCTGCTCTGATCGGTAGTTTTCCGTAGTTTCTCCGATCAACACTAGGTGAATGCCGGCGCCTAACAAACGTGCCCTATTACACAAGCCGGGAGGCTGCTCGGCAGCTCGTAGCTTGTCACGGCTGGAGCGGTGCCCCGTTGGTGGGAGATCCTGGTTGAGTAAATTACCCCGTAAGCTGTAGGGTGAGGTCGGTCTTGCCAGCCAGCGGGGGAAAGTTCAACGCCGCCGCCTGCGATAAAACCTGCACTACACTCAAGGGAGTAATCACCCTAGCAGTTGACATGCCCGGAATCACAAATCAATTAATCAAGGAACCAGTGCGGTGCATCAGTTGCACCAGCCTAGCTTCGCCCCACCTACTAAGAATGAACGATGGATACAAAAGAGGAGTGAATTTATAATTTGTTTTGTTGCTCTAGGAGAAAAAATTCATTTAATATTTTCGTAATCATTCATATCAATCGCAGATTCCTATTCGGCTCTACACTCAATCGATCCCTTGGCCATCAATGACATCTCCTGTGAACAAGCATCTGCATTTGTTGCTTTTATCTAAGAGACCTTTTTGTGTATTGACCTACGATGTTGCTCTTTCTGTGTCTAGTGGTTGGTGATACCTGTGTCGAACTTGCGGTAATTGTGAATTGTACGACCCTGAATATTTTGCTTATTCCTGTATTTTTGGGTAGCGTCAGTTTTACAATGGGTTAGCCTAGTTAGTTTTAGTTGAATATTATTGCTTAGTTGAATATTATTGCTTAGTTGAATATTATTGCTTAGTTGACTATTATTGCGTAGTTGACTATTATTGCTTAGTTGACTATTATTGCTTAGTTGACTATTATTGCTTAGTTGACTATTATTGCGTAGTTGACTATTATTGCGTAGTTGACTATTATTGCGTAGTTGACTATTATTAAAATTTCAAATACAAGTGGCTTGCAAGCGGCAGCAGAGCAGGAAGGCAGTTTAGGGGCACATGGGCACTGCCCCTATCCTGCGCTCTTTAACTGAACATTGCTTTTGTATGTAACATACATCAGGGGTTAACAATTTTATAAATTAAAGTTAATGTGTTGTTTCTTCTCTTAGAGTTCGCCGGTGGATCGCTAGTGTGGATCTAATACAATTTACAAAATAGAAAATCATAAATGAAGGAAAGTACAAATAAACTACCACACGGTGGTGTGAATTTATGATAGTAAGTTATATTATTTACAAAACTAGCTAATCTATCGAAATACAGGATCAAATGAAGGGGTCACCAGCAAAAGGTGCTGACACTTTCGTCGAAAGTTACATTCCAATGTAGAACGGTCATATGCGAGGAAATTATGCCCCTGGTGCAATCTCGTGAGCGTACACTTACTACAAACCATTATTTTCGATATTCGAAAGTTGGCATTAGATTCAGAAGGTTCTATGTGCATAGAAATGGGGGGACATGTCGATCAAGCCACCCCTAACGAACATCGTAAAACTCCTGAATGAAGGTAAGAAAGGCAGGTATATTATGATTGGCAAAGAATAAAGAATGCGAAGTTCAAAGATTTTGGAAAATAGTATATAAACTACAAGGGGGAAAACAGGTCAAGCGAAAACACCTCCAATTACGATAAGATGCAAGAGGGGCTATCTGGCCCGTGGCGGATTCAGTGGGGGACGGGGGCAGGGACCCTAACAATTCCGACAGTTTTCATTCGTTACCTTCTTTTATTTGATAAAATTGATTTAAATATTTATTTATGGAACCTGGAATGTAATTTATTAGGTAATTATTTAAACAATCATATTGTATAGTACCATGTGTACGCTACAAAAACCACACATACAATATAATAACACATGTTTATTATATAATACAAATCTGATGACCCCCTCCAAAATAATTAATTGGATCCGCCCCTGCTGCACACCAAGAGCATTAAACGAAACTAGTGAACATGTTACAAGAATGTCTCTTGCACTGAAGTTTGTTTCAACTGGCTTCCATTATGTTGACTTGACAAGTTAGTGTCAATTGCTTGATTGGTATGTAGTGAATAACAATAAACGTATTTAAACATTAAATTACTTCCCCATTCATTGAATATGCCAATACAGATTTCATTTTATTTACTGTGTCTGTCAGACGTCAAAAGATGCTAACTGGCGCAACTACGTAGCACTACGTAGCACCTTCTGCCACTAGATTGTTCCTAAAATGACCAATATGCTGTAATAGCCTTCTTCAAACATAGCAATGCTGATGCTGTATACACAATGAGGTAAATAGAAACCATTCAGACCCAAAACCAGTCGAGAATTATCAATGTTTTGATAATTAAACGCTTTTTGTGGTTCCTGTAAAATTAGGTTTTTGTCAATAAGCATCTTTTGCTGGTGACCCCTTCAAATATAAATCAAGAAAATAGAGGGGGTGCTAATATTTAGTACAATTTTAACTAGTACCCTACACCAATACTACACCTACCCTTCACAATATGCTATTTTACTAGTAGCTATTTTACTAGGTGGCGCATACTATCACAGTTATTTAACAATAAGCAAATTGGATTGTTTATGTAGACTACAAATTAATGTTTGCTATTTCGTTTCCCATCTGAAAACATTCCAAATGGTACTATTTACATGTATTTGCACAGTCTAAGTTAAGTTCTAAGTCTGATCAGAGGCTTCTTTGTGTGTTAAGCTACGACCGCCGTGTAGAGGGGCCAGCGGAAGGCTCCGAGAGGAGTACAGTGATCGATCGAGGACGGGGTGACTCGACAAAGACACGGCCTGATTGACTGCAAAGCAGTAACGTAAGATAAATTACGAAGTTGGACGGCAGCCGCCAGTTTCAGAGGACGGTGTACCAGCGCCCCGTAGCAAGGCAATTCCTCTCCGCGTGTGTGTGATTTACAAGAGCTGGGGAAAATCTTCGAAAGACACTGTGGGGCCCGCATTTCGCAGCGTGAGAGATTCACAGTTAGCCTGTGCCTACCCACTAAAAGCCCCTCCCATTCCTCCCATTCCGTTCCTGCGGAGCCGCAGTTAGGCATTGCATCACGTGAAGGGCAGACTGGCTTATCTCTCTATGCCAACTGATGTCACGGGATACTCCTTCGCAGTCGTTCTTCTGCCCGAAGATTTCAAAAGTTTTCGGCATAGGTCGCTACCGCACTCCAATCCTCATGGGACACCGACATCGTATAAAGAGGTATGCGGCAACTGCGATGGTATGAGGAGGCACTATCTGCACGAGGAGTCGGTGGAGTTATGCCCTCTCAACGAAGCGTGGACAGTGAAAGAACACGTTCTCCACATCTTCAACCAATGGGTCAGGTTGAGCATGAGGAGTCATCGCTCAACCGGAAACAAGAGTTGGTATGCACGGTAAACGGTTGGTATGCACCCGTGCCCCGTTAACAATTGGGTCAAATAATGGTCCACATCTCCGCGTTTCCTTTAGGTCCACTTCGTTACGTCAGGAATAAGACGAAATATCCATCCACCAGTGGATAATACAACCCATCGCAGTTGCCACTAGGCCATTGTCACCTCCCTCTCTTCCTTCATGACGACGCTCCTATTTATAGCTCCCTCTCGCTTACGTCAGTAGAGCGTGGCCCATTCTTGTCATGAGGTTCATACGGGGCATATCGGCTTTCACACGCAGCGTCATCCGATATCGTGCGAATCGCCCGGGCCACCCTCAAGGCGGACTTTCTATATACTAACTTCGCATCACGGGTGTACGACTGGATCCCAAAGTCTTCAGCCCAAAAGGGGGCTGCGTAGAGGAGCATCCTGTTAACTGCGCTGGCCAGTAGCCTCTGGCTACTTTGCATTGCACCCCCAACATCAGGCATAATTCGTGCCAAGGCGGAGGTCATGCGAGACGCTTTCTCGCAGACAATACGCTAGTGCACGTCTAAGAGCACTCTCGCGTCAATCTGAATTCCTAAGTATCTTAGAGACTGCAGAGAGGCTATTTTATTACCAAGTACATTAGTACATGTACTCTCCCTCTTTCACTTTTCAGCCTGTCACAAATACTGCCTCTGTTTTATGCTCGGATATCTGGAGTGTCACGGACGTTAGCTAAAGCCGGATCGCAGCCACAGCCTCGTTTGCAACCTGCGTGATTTCTTCTGTATATTGGCCGACCACTACCACCGCAACATCGTTAGCAAATCCAATAGCACTAACGCCTTCCGGCAGCTGGAAGTTCAAAGAGGACTCGTACATAATATTCCACCACAGCGCTCCAAGTACCAATCCTTGCGGAACACCACCCGAGATACCATAGGTCTTTACTCCGGTCTCTGCTTCGTATAATAAAGT
This sequence comes from Teleogryllus occipitalis, assembly GCA_011170035.1. Classification (NCBI taxonomy): domain Eukaryota; kingdom Metazoa; phylum Arthropoda; class Insecta; order Orthoptera; family Gryllidae; genus Teleogryllus; species Teleogryllus occipitalis. Next base: position 149,751 of record BLKR01001979.1, read on the forward strand.
CCTTAACTCAAAGTAGCGTCGGCCTATGTTCATTATGTAATTCGGAACTCTGTTTTTTTTAACGCAGCAAGTAGAGAACTCCACCTTGCCGTATTAAATGCATTCCTGACGTAGAGGGTAACAATAGCACAATATTTCTGTTGAGGTTGCAAAATAACTTGAGTTTTTTGGGAGAGCTTTCGTGGATGTTTTTGTATTGAAAACCAGACTCCTGCCGCCTTTTTACCTTTGACACAAGGGAAAACTTTGAAAGCCAAGTATCTAGAGTGTGGTTTGAGTATCTAGAGTGTGGTTTGAGTATCTAGAGTGTGGTTTGAGTATCTAGAGTGTGGTTTGAGTATCTAGAGTGTGGTTTGAGTATCTAGAGTGTGGTTTGAGTATCTAGAGTGTGGTTTGAGTATCTAGAGTGTGGTTTGAGTATCTAGAGTGTGGTTTGAGTATCTAGAGTGTGGTTTGAGTATCTAGAGTGTGGTTTGAGTATCTAGAGTGTGGTTTGAGTATCTAGAGTGTGGTTTGAGTATCTAGAGTGTGGTTTGAGTATCTAGAGTGTGGAGTGTGGTTTGAGTATCTAGAGTGTGGAGTGTGGTTTGAGTATCTAGAGTGTGGAGTGTGGTTTGAGTATCTAGAGTGTGGTTTGAGTATCTAGAGTGTGGTTTGAGTATCTCTAGAGTGTGGTTTGAGTCTCTAGAGTGTGGTTTGAGTCTCTAGAGTGTGGTTTGAGTCTCTAGAGTGTGGTTTGAGTCTCTAGAGTGTGGTTTGAGTATCTAGAGTTGCGATGCGAGTCTTAAACAAAACATATTTTTCCAGCCTTAGTCCTTCGCGAGTTCGTCCAGATCTTCAATGTCCAGGAGTATTTTTCTTGAGAGAGATTTTACCTTCGCTTTTCGTTTTAGTTGATCGATCACTGCGGTCTGAAACTGCTTTTATAGAACGGCCCGCGTCCCCTGTCTCCAAATGCAGGTCATCTGTGCCTCTCTTTCTTATTTTAACTAAGTTGAGGCCCAGCTCTTCAATGTCCGCGGCTTCCTTCTTGTGCCGCATTATCTCCGCGTACGTCGCCCCCTCTTTTTCTCTCACCAACAAGGTAGTGCGTGTTTTTGTTTGTGTTTGTGTAAGGGATAGAACAAGAAAGAGGAAGATCGCACGTGGTCTGCGGCCCGTTTGTTAGTTCCGGCTTTCATTTGGTATTAAGTGCGGGAACTACGAAAAACTACCAATAAGAGCAGCAAGCTGCTACAATTTTCCAGAGAGCTGCTGAATGCCTACCTTAATAGGTGATGTCCAAAATCCTACACCGTTGGGACTTGAACCATAGGACAGGACAGTCCGAGGAACTGCACTGACATCAATTGATGCTCTCCGCTACCTTCGTCGGCTATCTATTTCTGCACATTTTATTTCGCATTAAGAGCATATAACATCATAACTTGAGGTGCTACAGAATGGCATAGACATTCTCGTAGCAATTTTTTCTAGTATCCTTGGCGTGGAGTGGCTTTAGGGTATTCCTCCATTCTCTGGCCAGCTGCAATCTATCTGCATGTAAATTTTCTTTACGTTTTCTTAATTTTTCGATAACTTAATAGCAGAACCGAAATATTACTTCAAGAATATTAAAGAAGAGCAAAATCGCGTCCGAAAAAGAAGTTTTCATTGAAAACTTTGAAGCCGTTTTTAAGAAAATGGTGATTAAGTATTACTCTAAATGTGAAATTTGAAGCTCTTTTTCACAGGAATCTATTAAGTTATCGAAAAACTCCAATTAAATTCCTTTCAAGCACATCCACTCACAAATGTAATAATGTATACAAATGGATGGAAATGTGCCTATTAATGGCGTGAGATATTTCAAAAAATTACATTTGTGTAATTTTTGAAGAAACATTAGAAAACACGAAAACTAACTTTACGTCATATTAAACAGTGCAATTAGCACTATCCATTGGAGAAATTTGAAAAAATTAGAACCGCTTTTGAAAAAATTTCCTTTGAGCGTTTCTGAAAATTCGGAATTTTAAGCTCATTTTTACAGAAAACTGACGGGTTTTCGAGAAACGTTTAATTGACATTATTTGAAGCACATGTACTCGTATATCTAATAATGTGAAGAAATTGGCTCTAATGCAAATATTACCGACGTGAGAGACAAATCAAAAAAGTTACATATTTGTAATTTTTGAAAAAACAAAAGAATATAATATGACGTTTGTCTTACGATACGGTTGGTTGGGCACAATCCTACTAAAAATTTAAAGAAATTTGGAGCGGTTTCTGAGAAAACCATGTTTTTGTAATTTTTTAAAGTTGCAAATACTGCACGCTCTATTGCACACAAAATTACTAAAATTTTCAAAAATGTTTTTATGATCTTAAAGAAAGAACTATTTATGGGTAAGAAATTTAATTTGAAGGAAAAATGTGGGTTTTCAATTTTATAGTTGTAGGAAGACCCGCCATAATTTCAAACTTTCGCAATTTTCGAAAATTCAGTGTTAACCGTGAAAATCATACCTATGCCACCATTATAAGTGTATTTTAGTCTATTCTTACAAAAAAATTAAAAAATTGGAGCCGTTTTTGAGAAAATTATGAAAATGTCCGTGAGGCTTCATGTAAAATACCCCAAATTTTAAGAATGTTTTTCAAAATTGCAAAGCTTCAAGTAGAGGCAGATCGACTGGGGATTCTTCAATTTGGAGATCGTACGTGTGATTTAGGCGCTACATTGTTCACATACGACAGATGGACATACAACATATGATGCGCCAGGGACGGATGGGACGGACGGACGGACGGACGGACGGACCTTTCTCGATATCGGGAGACCGTAAAACGTGTATTTCCGTTGAAATTTCGAAATCAATTTTCCGCAGCATTACACAACTTTCTCTATACCTCGTATATTACTCCAGTATATATGTATTTATACGAGAAAGTAAAAATGATTAGATTTTCTATTCTTGGTAAGCTGCTTCTGTCAGACAATAGTTTTTTTTTTCGAAAATAAAAAAAACAACTACCATTCCTCACTTGATGTGATAGATGCAGATTCGTATTTTGAGAAGTTTGTGAATAACTACTGAACTAACTGAATACTCTGAAAAGCAGGTGGTCAGAAAATGTAATTTCTCTTTATGAATAATCTTGCCATAGTTTATTTATTTATTAGATTCCTCAACAAATTTTCTTTCTCAGTGATGGTTGTTACTCATCTAGAGTAGTTATTTACGCCTGCTTGAACTATTAAGAAACTTAACGTTTTCCGTTAATTAATAAATGTTTAAAAATATTTCTTTTAAGTAAAAATTGAAAAATATGCAAATATATTTTTTATCCAAAACCACTAAAAAATGCCAAACAATGCATTTCATGTCAAGGATGTTCTCTATGTTTTAACATTTTGCGATTTTGTCATAAATATTCTGATAAATATGTCCATTAATAAGAAGTATGCAATTGTATTAACTTTCCAGCTTCACTCAGACCGTGGCCATTCTGAATATTAAGGTGTGCACTCTCGGCAATTCCAGTTTGTCATGTTACAAAAGAACAAAACAAAATCAAAAAAGGCTTTACTTTCAAAAAATTAATGTTCCTATAAACAGATTGTTCATGGAGCTTGATCAATAAAATAATAATTCCATGCCGAGATTTCAGAAAATGTTTCCATCCTCAGGGTTTACTGAAACAAGCAAATACTGTAGTTAAATATGCATGTTAATTGGTAACCATATGTAATCTGAGACTCATTTTGGGGACGCCTCAAAACCGCAGTATGTAGGTTGGAAATAACTTTTTTCCAAACGTTGGTGAACGAAAATTTAGTATTGTTTTATTGACAAAGTTCTATGAGCCAGCTGTGCGCCTTCAGTGAAGTTACTGAAGGTCAAAAAGAGACTCTGTGGTCCATGGCGTGGATCACAGATACATTGTGTAGTTGAAATTGTGTAGAAGAATTTGGGAATGTTAAATTGTGCGGTTGCTTGCGTGCGCCGAGCAGAGCGCCGAGTTGCGTAAAAGTCACGTTCAGCTAGTCATAACGTTTGTATAGACTTTCTTGAAGTTTCTTTCTCGCTTCCCATTTTCAGTCTTTCGTAAACAGTTCCTGTATTTTAATACCTTCGTTTCTTGTACTACAGGGAACGGTGTTTAATCTATGAATGGATTCGGTTGCACTTTTGTGGACCGCCTTATTTGATTAAATAAATTACGTTCTTCCGCCCAAACTACAATTTATTTTCAATATCTACTTGCACGTGTTTTGAGCAATGTTCAGCATGGCCATAATTTGGTGTCGCAATCATTTAAGATACTTATCTAAACTTCAAGTTGTTTTGTCACCTCTCAAAAAATAACCAGACTGAATGTTTTTCGAACCTCTCCTCACCTCACCCCAAAAATTAGTGGATGTAGCACAAGATAATCAGGACCACTTGAATTTCTGATTTCAGGTTTCGGTTACATTTCGAAGCAGTAATAAAGCAGCACCTTTTATATTGTTGGAGATTCTGAGAATTGTTACTCCAGGAACTTCGAATTGATACGGATTTTGACTGGTAAAATTAAATGAGGTAAGAACGACAATAATAAGTTGTGGTGAAATCTTGAAAATTATCAAATAACTTGCTTACGTTTTATTTCACTTTCAGGGGAAGAGATTGTGAGACAGTGCAAGACTATCTTCTATGTCAATATGGTGCCAAGGATGGTGTCCCTTCTAACATTTTTTCCAAATATGAAATATCAGATTACGTCATCATGACAAGGTAGGATCTCGGCGATAGTGATCTGGGCCAGTTTCCTGGAATTGGTTTCCTGTTTTGCTGATTTCCTGCTGCTCGTCTTGGAGATTCACCAGCTCGAGGGATGCAGAAATTGCAATATAATGTGTTGAGGATTAAGAGGCTGTTGTGGAATGAAATATTTTACACCCAGACTAAGAATTCATTTTAATTGAAATGTTCAAATATTAATTAGAATTGAAGTTTTAATTACTAGAAAACTGAGGTGGATTCCCTTAGCATTTCCGGGGTGAGGGTCGGGGTGGAGGAGGACAGTTCGTCCTCTTTATATTTTTACACGTTCAAAAAATTTGCCCGTTTTAAGAATGTGGATTCGTTCAATGCTGTTCGTTTGGACTTAATGGGAAACATTGATTTGCAATATGATGAAATTAATATGTAATTAAATAGATGAAGTGAAATTCCCATTAGGGAATATTGTCGTCAAGCTCCCCCCTCCCGGAACGCTAATACTAGCAAAGAGTCTTGCAAATGTTAGATGTACAGTATTAAAATGGGTAGAATTACAAAGAATGAAATAAAATAAAGGTTTTGCGAAGTATATGCCCAGAAGATTTCATGTCGCAGAGTAAGCTGTCGTGCTATGAGCCGGAACGAAAATATGACAATTTAGTCAGGACACTATGATGCGACAGGAATGTTCTGAGACTGCTTGGTAAAACGTTTTTGCATTCTTCGCCAGGACAGAAATGTAGATCGTGAAGATTGATACCAGCGGGCACCAAAATGCCAATAAAGCTTGCACTAAATTTGAAATCAATGCGCTGATTGAAACCAATATATTCTTAAAAATAATCGTAAAGGATTTTCCTTTCCGTGTAACTATTTAAACCTTAAGTGTAACTGTACTTATGAATCTGGTTATATTCAATAGTGCCAAGTATTTGTTATTTTGAATAAACACACTGTGTTTACTATTTCCTTCCTATATTTTTTATCATTAGTAAACCATTTCGTAAGATATTTGTTCAGTGAAACTCTAGTAAGTATGATATCAACATTTTCGTCAATGAGACAGGCATCTTATTCGCAGACGTAAGGCTCACTTACAGTAAAAACGTTAACGTAAACGATTCATTGACAATGACCATTAGCGTTATCTTAAAGCTACTTACCAGCATAATTATCTATATAATAAATACCTGGCACAAACTTTCTGTGTAATAACGAACTGGATTAAGCAAAACAGCCACAACCGCCATAGAATGACATGATTTCTTAGCGAATGGACGTGATGGGTTATTTTGTATAGAGTTAAATTAGTTTTTCTCTCGCTGTTATGACTGCTCATCGAAAATCATGGCATCACGATGTTGCGTTTAAGTTGTATTCACATTCCATTGTGGATGAGTCTAAAATGGAACGGCTCGGGGAACATAATGGTAATGCTTTCTCGGCGAAATTTTTATTGCCCATTTACCCACGCCAGTGGAGCAACATCATTGTTGCTCCACGCACACTTGCTTCAGTGCTCAAAGTGTGGCAGGCAAAGTGTCTTGGGTAGAAATGAGCACCTATGTCCGACAGGGACACAGGGTTTTTCCTCTGAATTTCAAAATCTTTTTGGCGCTTGCTATTTTGTTTCCCTGCGCTGCTAAATTGTATATTGATGTTCTCCCGAGGTTACACGAGGTCTTGCATTCTCTTTGAATCTGTATAGAAGTGTTTTCTCACTCCATTCAGCGCTAGAATTGAAGAGTGCGACTGAACAAAGATATAGTTGATCAAACCAGGTTTGTCCATTTGGAACCACGGACCGTGAAAAAAAACCTATTAATCTCAACGCGCGTCCGAAAATTTGTCCCTGTTTAAAAAATTTCCTTTTTATAAAAAACAACTTTCGTAACAATAAATACAATGAGATTTTTAGTTATCTCGGTTACCTTAAAGTTTGGTCGAATTTGATTTGAACAATGGAATACGTGCGCAATGCGCGCTAGGTGGTTTTGTGAATGCAGAATGATTTAATGCTTTTTTTTTTTTCATTCTTTCTCTTGTACAATTTGCTCAGTGGCGCATGTTCTGTGTTTGGCCGCACGCTTCAATTGATGCGTTAGAATTCGAGTTTTCGAATTCGACAGGATTTCGAATTCGACATAATTCGACAGACATTTTGAGAAGACCTCTTTTCAAGTTGTCATAGCAGACAGGATTGCAAAAATACAATGCAGTGTAAAATCTCAAGAAAACTGACTAGTGCCTGCCTGTTCTGCGGTAATGGAAATAATGGTTTTCCATTTTACATGCAACCTGTAAATGGTAAAATCAGTGGTCATTTTGGTGAACACCGGAGCTCTTAATTGCACGAGGCACGAAAATTCAAAATCAAATGTGGAAATAATTGAATACTACAATTATTCGAAGCTTCCATATCTACCAAATACAGATTTTTAAAGATTAAAGTGAAAGCTTTCAAAGATAAATAATTCCTGATTTCCGGGAAAGATGTAGAAAAGTGATCAGTAATGCACAATAGTATTCGTCGAAAGAGAGGTAGAGGCGTTGAGGATGCAGATAGAATTATCGCATTTCATTGTCCATAGCTGCATCACGCGCACATTACAAACGTCATTGTTTGTGCATGGCCTTCCTATCGGAACGTGAGATTTGCACCCACGCACAAGAAGAGATAACGTTGATGACTACTGTGCTTTTCAAGTCGCTGACGCAATGAGCATTGCACAAATGCCCTCTTCGCAACCTTGCATTGTCTTTCGTTGGGCAAACACAATTTTATTACACTAAATAGAATGGCTCTTCTCAAATCAAAACTATTCAATAAATGTAAACTCGATCTTATTTTATATAACGATTATTTGATTTCTTCTTACAGGAGATAAAAACTATAAAAAAAACCTGAATTGAGCGATTAAAATTGGAATCGTCGATTTTTTTATTCTCAAATAGTTGAAATTTTATGCGTAAAATTAGGTGCTGACACGGGCGGACAGTTTGTCGAAACCACTTTTTCGGTATCTGGCACTGGCAATTGAGATTTTTTTGTAAAAAAAAGGCACTTTGCGCTGCAGCTTTGCAATACTTCCTCTATTTGTAGTGAGCGTTCGTGAAAGTAAAAAATAAAAGTAATAGTGTTTAAAAACCTGGTCATTTTTCTAATAAACGTAAAATTACAGAGTAGAAAATGAAGTAAAACAGGCGTAGAGAGGCCAGGAATAAGTTTATAAAATGCAATGCATTGGTTTATTGCAACACAAATCAATCACTACGACGTGCACAGTAAGGGTCGTAGAAAAAACGTGTACAAAGTTTAAGGCATTCTAGAGTTTTACTTATATTTTCTTCTGACGTTTTGGCTAGATTTTAGTCGCTTTCGTTTGTCAAGATATGTCAACAAAGAAAACTCGAGATTGAATATGTTGGTGCTGTAGAAAAATCAAATTATGAACATATACTGTTAATGAATAACTGAAATAATTTTTTTCTTCAGACACAGAAACACATACGTCGGGCGCACACTCGCAAGTCTGTCTCAACAACTCGACGCACAACGCCTAAAATACAAAATTCTCCAGACATGTAAAAAATAGACAAGTTAAAATGCTCGGTGCAAAATAAAATACCATCACACACGTATAATTTGTGCAAAGAAAAGTCACACTTAACATTGAAACAGCATAGGCGCTTACCACGAATACAAGGCGACACATGCCGCCGGAGCGCTGGGTTGAGCGTCTCGGGGGAGGCCCCTCCCCGTCCGAGGTCAGCTGCAGTAGTCATAGTTCCTCCCGCGCGTGCTTGAATTTCTTCACTTTGACACTCTGGGCATTGGGGAGACGTCACATTGAGTCAAAGCCCTTTCGAACAGTCGAAATACTTAAACCCATGTATCGCCCATCTACTGGCCCTGAGCGAGAAAAGATCTCCACGCCTGGGGCCAGTATCCCGCGTCGTGTAAGGGGCACTGCGCGCCTCCACCTAGACGTGGCGGGCCACGACACTTCTGACTTTGCGTATGACGTACAAGGCTACCTCCACAACATCTTCGGCCTCAAAGGTTTGTTTTAGTCTGGTGTTCCTCGCAGACACGAAAGCTCTTCTCGCGAAAATGAGCTGCCAGAAACCTGGCGGCCGCCGAAATACCGATGGGTAGGCTCTTGGAAGGGTTAATCTCTATGCCCAATTCACCTGCCTTACTTACCGCGTCAGTTCATGGCAACGCAGAAGATAGCCTTGAGGGGGCTTGCGCTCCGCCGTCTAGTTTTTAAATGTTTCTAACCTCGTGTCGTTGGTACTTTTATTCATTATTCATCTATTTATGGTTGAAAGGTGGAAAAGAAGTTCTAAAACCCGAGAAAAATTGAGCAGATTCGTACACCCGTATATTCGTACATGTGTATATTTTTACTGTTCTTTAACGAAAAGTAATTAAATAAAAATAAATAAAAAGTTAATTCAGTTTTACTAGAGAGCGATAAGACGCGTCGTGAGGCAACCTGTGCTTTTAAAGGTATGGCGCACTGTGTTGACCTCACAATCCCCAGGTCTCCTTGCGACCCGGTAGTCGTGTTTAAGTGTGCGACATTTCCTGTATTTATGATCCTGTAGTTGGAACAGCGTGGACCGGAAATGTTCTGTTCTTGTTCTTATAACTACCATCAAGAGACATTGATTGCAAGAAATGTTTTAGCTCCAATTTTCATCTGCGCCATTTGGAAGAGCGAATTGCACATAGGATCGTGAACGAAGCGGGCGTGACGCTTTTCACGAATATTTCCGGGTCCCAGTTTTCTTATCTCTGTAAAGAAATGGTGGTCCTGTTTCATTGTGAAGCACTAGCCGCCATTTTTTGTTCATACTGCGGCTGGGATACCATTAGTCGGAAGAATTCATTATTGAGACACTTCACTTGCTGCGGCAATCAATCCATGTTCGTTTCTTGAGGAGCCATAGTAGATTACTTCCTTTCTTTCAAACTCGCATGGTTGCAAATTCTACAAAATTAGAACCTTGAAACAGTGCATGTAATCGCGATCATCGCTTTCGCATAAGCGTCTCACGAGAATCTTTAGTTTGACTTCCATGCATCTGCAAAAAAGTCTATCCGGTTTCAATGTGTCTAATATCTGCATTTTGTCAATCGTGCTCTTGGCACCGTGGTAACCGGAAGAGTTAGACATCGACATTCCTGCCTCCTTTGAATTAATTTATTTGAATTTCTTAATTGCACCCTATACATACAAATGTTAAAAATATTATATAATACATTTTCATATGCTTGTTGAATCAATATGCGGGGATCCGACACGAACACATTGAACGAAAATGGAAAATGTTGGGTTATTAGCGTGTCCCCAGTTTTGAGATATCTTAACTTTATGAAGAAAAGCAGGCTCAGAGGGGTTACAACTCTAGGACTACTCGCTGTATCCATTATTTCCTTACTGGAATACTAACTGCTTCAATCCTTTTCAAACAGCAGTACTGTAACGATGCGTTACATCATGCGTAGTTATTGAATTAACTTCGAGAAGGCGACGGTCAAAGCTGGGGGGGTTGAGAGCCTTCCTCATACGGCTACCCTCGTCAAAGGCGCTTCGGCCACGCGCTTCGCACACTCAAGAAAACGAAAGGAGTCTCCTAATGTTACGATCGCTGCGGCATCACTCCAGCTGGTGAGAAGTGGTAGCAAATCAATTGGAAATACCACCAGGAATTATCTTCACAACTCTAACGAAACCCTTAGTTCTCCAAAGCACACTGTGCCAAGCTGTGGCGAAAACTTGCTCTGACCTGATTTATTCAGGAAAGAAAATTTACATGGCTCCTGGAAAGAAAAGCTAGCGCGTATTAGGAGCACTCGTTGGGATAGGGCGTAGTAGGTCCTCATACGGGTGGAGGAAACGGAGGTTTCCCAAAACCCAGTGAGAGGACTTTCTTACTTGGACACTTCAACACGTAACATGCTGCCTGGCACTTAGTAACTAGTTTACTTATTGGCATAGGTACGTGCACGTAACTCCGTATTTCAATTATTTCTTGCGCTGTTGTCATTTGATGGTGCACAAACATTTACAAACGTTTTAGCTCATGAAATATAACGTATAAGTAGATGAAGAAACTGGATAATTTCAGCTTAGGAAGGCGAAAGTCAAAAAGGCATCTTCCGGGAAAATGACTTATCAAACGCTAGAACTTTGAAATAATATTTTCTATTTATCGTGATGTTGGTACAGCGTTGATAAATTGTGTTGATTAGGCATCTGGGACAATTAATCGGGAAAGAGTTCGTGACACATTGACATAGTTAAGAGTTCCTGTTCAATCTATTTATGAGATTAGTGAAGAAACATCCTCGACAAAAAATACATTTGATTTTCCTCAAATTCGTAGGGCATTGTTATGTACACAAAAAGACGCACGTTCACAATAATATTTATTTGATCAATCTTTTACAGCAGCGACCCGGTTACCAAAATCCAGAAGAGCAGTCAGTTGTACGAAGCCACTGTGTCCAAAAACCAGAAGAAGTCCCACAGATTTGCGCACGGTCGTCCAAATCACCAGTAGAGAGTAAACAAAATAACGTAGCAGAGTTCGCACAGGATAACACCATACAAATAGTCACTACCGGATCACACTTCAGAACTGCCTGCCTCTCTAGCCGGCGCGGCCGGTTAAGAAGCACACCGCGCCGTAGCCTCGCCTCGGGGCTGCCGTTACGCCTGCCGGTCGCTCCGCCCTATTGGCCGGCCCCCACGCCGGTCTGTAGCCCTGCTGCCTTGGGAAGTCTCCGTCCCGCGCTGCCGATTTGGCGCGCGATTTGAGTCTTCATATATCGCCGCAACAGGCATCAAATCATATGCATCTTGACCACGGGAATAGAGCATACAATTTTGACCAGTGCGTTTGCGTTCGTTTTTTTCTCGAAAATTACACTGTCTTATTGCAGTATGAATGTGCGTGCTTCGCGTGCATGCAGCACCTGCCGCTTTTTTTATGTTGAGCTTGCAACTGGGAGAGGAACGAAAGTGGTCTGGACGTTGAACAGGACTCAAGATCCTGTTCGATGGAACAGATGTGTTCATTTGCTTTTCCTGAAGATTGCAACTAAATCTTACGCTCAGACTTGTGCGGTTACAGATCCATCACTGTAATAGTGCATGATATCGTGTCTCGGTGTATCCAGGTCCACTTTACTTTGCATCTGCTGTTTTTATTTTGTAACTATAAAATTGGGGACAGGAAGGGTTAATTAGTTTTTCCAGGTTCTGTTTCAATCAGTACATTTTGATTTCGTGAGCACACATCTGCAATTCCAATTGCTTAATGTTTTTAACTATTTTTTAACCAATGTTTTTCGGTTAACCGGCCATATTTTGCCTGTGTATTGCCGATTCTAAAGAGACTATGGGGAGAAGGCTATCGTTGTTTTTGCATCTGACAAGCTCTTTCCCCCATTTCAGGTCATTTCGTTTATTACCCTCTGTTTCTTTAGCTAATTCACCTGGAAGTGTAATGACTGGAAGTGTTTGAGTTATTGGCTCTGTCTCTAGTTTCATGAAGAGCCATTCTCGATTGTACCGTCTGAATTTCAAGACTGTTCTTATGACTTGATATATTACGAGTCTTGACCTCTCATAGTGCTTATAATAGTCTTAAGCAAATTCGCGAATACCTCTCTGTAATATCTCAAGTTCTGCGTTCGTTATTTTTGCCAAAAATCTTCTTCAATGTGTGTAGATCTACCGTTATTTCCGTTTTTCCCTCCAGCTGAAACGGCGTCGATTGAAAGGGTTCTTTCGTGGTGGGTCGGTTGACGTCGTCAAGGCTCTCCATTTGTATTGACATAATGGGTGGTGTATTTGTTTCTTCATCTTCCATTCTCTTGTTCTCCAAATGTCACGTTCATTCATATCACCTTTTTCTTCCACATTGGCTTCTCTGGAGCCAAATTGCAACACTTGTACAGAAAGACAAAACTTGACAACGCCTCCGTGTTGGCCAGGCTTGCAATTTTTTTTTCAGCTTGTTCAAAAGTGATGTCTGAAGGAAATGTATCAAAATGAAGCAAAACCCTAAAAATATGCATCAGAAGCTAAAATAGGCAAAAACTGCGAGGTGAAAAGCTAAAATAACTAAAGTAGTTAAATGATTCCTGTTGTTAACTTTAAAATTGTAACAACATAAAAAACGAATTTTCCAAAAGTTCAGAAATCTACTTATAAAATAAAATGGACCAAGAATTTGTTTAACATGATCAGTTCAGTATGAGTAGTTTGTGATAAGGATTCTTAGATTTTTGGATACAGAAACTCGAAATTCTACCGTTCATATTTCGAATTTTAGACGGGGAATATTTGCTCAATAAATAATGCTTTTGAGCCACCCGGTTGTTCCGGAGCATAACATTTGTCGTGTTTGTAAATTCCTTTTTCATGCCGTAATCTCTTTTTTACTGCAATTTGCAACCGTATAACAGATTATTCCTGTGATCCGATGAGATCTTCTGATAGTAAAGAAACACTTGTTTACCTAACGTTTCCCATGGAAAGCACAATTAGAGGTCCCTAATTCCAGCTCTTTTTTAAATCAAGTCTTCTACCAAACAGAAGTCACCTTATTAACTTCCAGAAATGAATTCGCTTTCTGCTATTTCCTTAACTGTCACGCCGCTCTTCGACATAGATGGCAACACTTCTTTTCACCAATACTAAAACACTCTTAGCATACCCATCGTGTGACAGTACTGTTATTTTGTTAGCCGTACTATAAAATCGGAATTTTATAGCAAGCATGAATTGTGATAAGGGCATACAAAATTCAGAGTAACGTAAAAAAACTGAGAAGGAAAATACATCTGCAGTTAGTAAGGTGACATTTTTATCCAGCAAGTGTTACTCACAGTATGTATTTGTTTGTTTTTTCTATAGTGAAATAATTGGCATAGATTGCGAATTATTTGACATGCAAAATTGTGTATAATCCTAATAATTGCAGGTATTCTAAAATGCAATATCCCTTTGAATATTGTTTTTTGTCAAAACTGAGTTGTCTAATTGTGAGAACATATTTTCATGCTGAAGTATTCAGGATAAGATTGTAAAGAGGTTTATTGCTTCAACAATAGACAATTGGCCAAGATAACACTTATTGTAACTTTTCCAATTCCGTTAGATACACCGGCAAAAATGAAGGTAATTTTTTCCGTACTAACTTTCTCTTAAACACTTCAAAAGAGTATGGAGTAGATCCTCCGCTAAATTAGTCATCGCTAAGTAAGTCATTGTCTTTCATCCCTTCGGCCAGGGGCTTGACGCCGTTAGATCCTTGAGATTTTCAGATGGTCACTCATCCAGGAACCCGCAATGTCTCCAGTTACTTAAACTCAGCTAATTAATAGATTCGCCTATCGGCACCAGGTGTTTGTCTATGGAATTCCAGCTCCGACGTGTGTTCTTACGAGCAATTAGGGCTATTTTCGGGGTCTGACACGATCACTCCCTTCTCGCAAATGCAGTGTTTCGTTTGGACTTTTAGATATTTGCACAGTTTGTTTTGTATAATTCAGGTTGCACTTGGAATGTAAGTTTATTATGAAGAACAGATAGTGAAGGACAGACGTAGCGACGTATGCAACAAATGTCACTAGGTCGTTACAAAATTATTAGTGTGTGACCCAGCAGTCTTCTCCTGTCTCCATGGAATTTTCTCCTGACGTGTGTTCTTACGAGCAATATACGGGTAGTTTCGGGATCCGCATTTGCCAGAAGAGAATGATCGCCTAGTTTTGGTTTGGACATATATTTGCACAGCCTATTCATTTTGTTTTGTATAATTCAGGTTGCACTCAGAAGGAAAATTTATTATGAAGAGCACAGCATGATGGACAGACGTAGCGACGTATGCAACAAATGTTACTAGGCCTTTACAAAGGTCACAAGCGAGTTGATCTGAACGTTATAACGTTGTTTTCGATCTTACAAACATTTCTTCATTTAGTACAAATAAGATTTCATACGTGTCCTTTTAATATAAATCTTAATACTATAATTCATTGTTCAATGCCTTCTCCTGATAGGCTTCTTCACACCCAAACCTGAAACTTAATCTTTGAAAATTGTGTGGCATCTTTCAGTCTACACTTTGATTTCTGGAAGAGCCATGCAAGATAGCAATAGATGGTAATTGGAATTTCAATTTTTATGTTGATGTGGCGATCCCAGATCATTGTATTCAGCAATTTACAATGTTTGTTGTATTTATTCTGAGCTGAG
Source organism: Teleogryllus occipitalis (assembly GCA_011170035.1). Classification (NCBI taxonomy): domain Eukaryota; kingdom Metazoa; phylum Arthropoda; class Insecta; order Orthoptera; family Gryllidae; genus Teleogryllus; species Teleogryllus occipitalis. The sequence goes on from BLKR01001979.1 coordinate 164,788, forward strand.
AGAGTAGAGTAGAAGAAATAGTTTCTGTTTCAGTGTTCCCTGAAGAGCCATCCGCGATTGCAACTATATAAGATTTCGTTCCTACTTGTGCGGTTCCTGATCGTAAGCATCTCGGCAGGATTTGTGCTTTGGATCGTTACGGTTGCGGAGTATCTTCAGGCCAAGGTTCGTCTTATCTCTGTAGAAAAATGTTGTCGTATTCAAATGTGTAAAATTCCTGCCGTAATTTTTGTGTGAGCACCATTCTTGGGACTTGGTTAACGTGTTCATGAGATGTTGGTGCAGCATCTACTTCCTGAGCCAATCTATACATTTCGTTTAAAAGAACCATTAACGATTCGAAAAAATGAAATTTCATTGAAATTCATACGGTTGAAAATCGTTCACAACTCTACTGGGGGAACCATGGAAATAATCGTGACCAGCCCGTTCGCCATGGCTTCTTATGGGTACTTTCACTTCCATATACCTGTTCTTTTATGTGCAGTGCCTACTACGTTTTTTTGTTGATCCTGTGGTTCAAACAATGTGGACGAAAAGTGTCAGAGTGTCTCCGGAACCTACTCTATCTATTCCTTTGTGATTCCTAAACAACGATTGCAATTGCATATACGTAAGATTTAGATAAAATATTTCGGGTGCAATGCTAAAGTTACGGTTTTTTTAATTAGTTCAGTTTGTGAAGCTGTGTTAGCGTGGACCGTAGGAGTTCATTTGACATTGGCACAGTGTAAAATTGTTTCAATATGTAGTTTTAGATATCTTAAATAGCCGCCAACAATTCCAGCTACTCAAGATTTTGCTGCAATTGTACTATACTACAATACTGTTTCGAGACGTACGCATCTCGACCGTACCTTCAATAATGTTCAGAGCGTTCGTCAAAACCTCTCGTGTATATCTTCACTGTCGTGTTCATCTCTGCAAATAGTTGGTTCTCTTTCAGTCGTATGCTTCAGTGGTATCTTTATTGTCATTAATACTATTACAATTTGTAGGGTTTTCGACGTTATACGGGTGTATGTTCTCGACGTTAACCGGGTGTAGGGTTCTCGACGTTAACCCGTAGAATATGTCAGAAGTCTTGCTGAGTTGTCGCCGCTAGATGATGAGCTAGTATAAATTACTGCGTTGCCGAGATAGCAAAAGAGAAGTCCGTTTCGAAAGACCCACGTCGTTCATATCTAGTATCGCCCTTTGGACCACCGTGAAGAACATTGTTTGGCTGCATAACGCCTGCTCCGGGCAGGAGCTCTACATTCTGGATTGATATTTGGTGTTTGTGACTTTTGCTTCCGTCCTCCATACGAGATAGGAATTAGGTAGCAGGATGAGTGTGGTTGTTTCTTTTAGGTGTGGATGGGTTATTTCGTTCAAGGTTTGGATGGACGGGGGAAGGAATTCATTGAAGGAGAAAGTAACGGAAATAATGGAGACAAAAAGAAATGAGAAGGGGAGGAAATGGAGAAGAGGAAAGGAGAGATGGGATACTGCTGTGGGTTTTCGGGGTGAAATGTCAGTCACTTGCTGTTAGTGGTTAGTCGCATTCTTTTGCCTGCGTCATCACTGTCGAGTCGTCCTGTGTTTATGTTGGAGGACGGGAAACTTGAGATTGACTAGGGGATGTTTCTTGGTGCGGTGTCTTTTCGGTTTTCTAAAGATGGGAAGGTGTGTGTAAATAGTTGCAGCTGGGATGAGATGGAAAATTTCGGATATGGTGTACTGCGAAGTTGTCGTAAGTGCTGTGGGGAATTTTGTGGAAGGATATTAAGCCATGGAATCGAGTGTAGGAATTGCGTCTGAATATGAGTCTGATTATTCTCATTTCTATTTTGATATGTTGGAGATAATTATTGTGAAAAGCACAGAATGAAGTGGGTTGGGCGTATGTGATTGTGTCAGATGTTGGTCTATTAAATTGTGAGCTTCCTTTTCGTGGATAAGGAGTGGTTGGTTAGGATGGGGTAAAGCGCGTTGTTTATTCTATGGAGTGGTTCTTAGGGCTGTTTGTTTAATGTGGTGGAACCAGAGGAGTTTTCGGGGGAAAAGGACGTCTAGATATTTTGCATGGGATTGACAGGGAAGGGATTGTGGGTTGATACGTAGAATAGGGGCGATGGTTGAGAGGTTGGAAAAGATGATTGCTTGGCATTTTGTAATATTTATGGCTATGTTATTTTGGGTGGCCTAGGAGTTGGAGTAACGAGCGGTTTGTATTTGATTAATGAACTATTTAGAGATCGGAAGGATGAAAGGAAGGCAATATCAGCCTACAGGCCAGCTTTGACACAGTGTGTGTGTGTGTGAGGGATATCATTAATTGATAGCTGATAGGATCCTTTGAAGGTTAAGAGATTGAATTAAGGTGAGAGAGTTCTTGGAGTTCAGTGTGTTGAAGAATGCGGGTTTGGGGTGGGGTTTTGTTAGCATGTTTTGAGGAGGCTGAGTCGTACGATATGGATTGGGGAGTTAAGCGTAGGAAGGAGTTAATTTACATTTGGGGTGCATGGGTAAGGATTTTTTTTGGGATTGCTGTTCGCGGAAGATACGTGCGTTGACTACATAGGGTCTGTTTGGATCAAAGGCGGAGTGATTAAGATTTTAGTTGTGGTATTTTGGGGTAAAGAATTCGGATTGGCAGGATGGGCAGTTTTCTGTGCGATGATCGGGGAGCAGAGGACACAGATGATACATGTGACAAAATAGTGATTTTAAGTGTCGCCCCTAACTTCCCGACATAGTATCAAACAATCTGACTAAACTTAACGCATTTTTACAAATCTAAAATGCAGGAGAGCGATGACGCAGGACGATTGTCGCCACTAGGAATCTATTGTACAAAGACCAGGAGGAGACCAAGAAAAGCCATTATATACATCGGATACTATAGGATTAAAAGTGAAAACTACAAACATACGAACCGTGTACCCAATGTAAAAGAGCAAGAGACTGTTTCATACCAAGACGTATTGTAGACGACAGAAATTCATCTCACCATGCGTACTATTTTCGTGGATCGATTCTGAATTTGGTACCGGAATGTTCGCGATGGCTTTGTGTTGTTTAAGTTTGCGTTGTTATCAGTGCTCTAACGTTGATAAAGTTTGCGTGCAGCGTCCACTTCAATTTTTGTAATGATCCTGAATTCACTGTTGGGAATGAGTGTTCAAGAAGATAAATTCGTCATTTATCGCGATTATGTTCCAATCTGCTCATTTGTGTTTCTGGTAGAACCATTCTTGTATTACAAGTACTTTAGCTTTTGTATTAATTCGTACGTTTACGTTAAAGATATCAACCACCGTATTAGTCTAAAATTGTCGTATATTATCTACCTCTCCGAACGTTCGCGCCCTCGCTCCAATCTCCCGTTCATGAGTTTCTCTTATAACCGTCCTATATTACAAATACTTCAGCTTTGTTTCAATTCGTATATTTGAAAAATTGTTCTCATCTCGGCCACCGAAATTAGTCTAGTCTACATATTTACGTCCAGCGCGTTTGCAGAGACTTTTCAGGTGTATCGCTGGATGTGTGATGTTTTATCTGGGCACAAGAATGAAAAGTCCCCTTTCAATGAATTCAGCACATAGTTTTCGAGTTGATCTTGAATGTGAGGCACTTCGTATGGGGAGGGTTCTTCAGACATTGACCCACTCTTCAGTTTTCATTCCAACCAGTTTATTCTGTTCAGTCTTTTCAAGTGAATTTGCCACAGACATAGCTATATAATTGTGGTAATGGCGTGTGTCTGAGTTGGCGGGGTTAGTTGGTCGCGTGCAGATGAGGTTCCTTAGTTTTTTTTCAGTAGGGGTGAGTGGTGCGTTAACATTTGGCGATGCGGTGTTTTGAGGAGGGGACAAGCGGTTTGTTTAAGGCTCTATGGTTCAGTTAGAATTTTCTACCCTGGGTACCGTGATTTGGAGGGATTTCTCGCATGGAGGAGGTCGATCTGTCTTCTCTTTCGAGGGTCCCTTTGGTTTATGGCGATTGAATGGTGAATTTATGGCAGATTTACCTTCATCTGCGGTGGCGTTCTTGTTCTCGTATTTGTTTTTGTTCTATTTATTGTTGGTGGGGATGGTGGTGGTGATTCCATATTTTTTTGCCCTACTGGAAACCGCACCTCGTACTGCTGGCTCTCGTTGAACTGCCTTAGGGCCTCTCTGATGATTCATATCGGTGTTCTTGAGAAATCATGGAGGTTACTGCGGTGCAGCATCCTCCTTTGGGACGTTGATGTCCCTCCCTGGTCGTCTACCAAACGCTATGGCATTGCCTTCAGTTTCACGATGATTGAACAGTGTTGTCTAAACGGTATGTCAGGGTGGTAGAGTATAGAGGAATATTTTATCAGTAGTCGGCACAAATGATATATGCAGAGAAGCTTTACGTCTAGTTCTTTTAGTGATATGTAGAGCAAGGAGTTTCTTAATTAACGTAGGTCGCATCCACCCTAAGTCTGCAATGTTCTTCTCTGCCAGAAATCATTTTCTATCTCTGCAGCGTATTCCACATTTTTGTTACCCATACCGCTAGAAGAGCGTAATCACCCTCAAATTTTACTGCTATAAACAAGGAATGATTAAAGAAAGCAGAAGGCTGGTTAAACATTTCATTACAGTCGTGCTAATCCATAATCATCCATAAGACCCATAAAGTTGACATTGGTGGTTAATTGAAGCTGATTTAAATGCCGCAACGCTTACCATTTCGGTGTTCTTAAGATTACGAAGCTCATATCACCATGCGTATCGTGGATCGAGCCTGAATTCGGTTGAGGAATGATCGCGATGGCTGTTTGTTGTTTGTTGTTTAAGTTTGCGTTGTTATCTGTGCTCTAACGTTGATAAAGTTTGCGTGTGGCATCCGCTTCTGTTTTTATAATCCTGAATTCCCTGTTGGGAATGAGTGTACAAGAAGATACTTTGGTCATTTATGGAGATTGTTCCATTCTGCTCATTTGCGTTTCTTGTAGAACCATTCTTGTATTACAAGTACTTTAACTTTTGTTCTAATACGTGCGTTTAAGTCAATGCATGTCGACCACCGCATGTCGACCACCGTATTAGTCTACAATTGTCCATCTTACATAATCTACCTCTGAGAACGTTCGCACCCTCGCTCCAATCTCCCGTTCACGAGTTTCTCTTAGAACCGTCCTATATTACAACTACTGCAGTTTTTGTTTGAATTCATGTTTGAAAAATTGTTCGCATCTCGGCCGCCGAAATTAGTCTAGTCTACATATTTATGTCCAGCGCGTTTGCAGAGACTTTTAGGTGTATCTCTGTTTCTGTGTATGTTTCATCGCAGCACAAGAAAGGAAAGTCCCCTTTGCAGCACCTGCAGTTTTCGAGTTGATCCTGAATGTTAGGCATTTCGCGTGGGAAGGGTTCTTTAGACATCGGCCCATTCCCAGTTTTCATTCCAGTCTGTTTAGTCCCCGTCGAGGTGGGTTGGTGCAAGTCCGGACGGGGGATGCAGGGAGGGCACTCAAGTATTCCTTTCTTTCGCCAGTCTTCTTTCCCCATTGTTCATTCTTCTATCACATCCTGTTTCTTTTCTCCTTCCTCTTCTCTCTCACTTGCCCCCTATGGGTGCGGAACGCCCGTCCATGTGTTTGCCGTGCATGACGACCCGTGTCGGAGGGAATGTGTGTCCTGGAGGTTGAGGAGTTTTGTTTCCCCGCTACTTACCTTGTGCTCCGTTCTGCTTTGCAACAATACGTTTTTGACGTATTTCGAGAAACATTGCTTGGAGACTTCAATACGCCTACTTTGGCCTCGGACTCGAGACATGCGGTCTGGAGCTAACCCATTCCTGATTAATCGGCTTGGACTAAGTCTTGTACTGAACTCCAGGTTAAGCAGGGGGATCCAAGGTGGTGTAGTGCTGTGTTATTCCCCCCACTATATCCCCGTGGCAACCCTGACACTCCGATGGAGTGTCCCCTTGTTGGGCTCCGTGGTGGGTGGGGACCGCGGGGATGAATCTGATATCCATCTCATGGATTCTAAACCTTTTCCCCCGTCCTTTGTCGCAAGGAAGAGATGCCTGGAACGAACTATTGATCTGAATAGTGTGGCGTCATGGAGAAAAACACATTTACAAGTATGTACAAGTTTATTTACACGTATGTTCAATTACCAACTTCTGCTCCGAAACTACACACTTGAGTATTTCCCTGTGGATACCCCACATAGCTAGCCCGCCTTCTCTGACGCTACTCCCGCGCCACTACCGTGACCTCGTCACCCGCGCAATAGGCACGACACGCTCCAGCCTGGGCGTAAAGTTTTTCGCATCGCGCGAGGTTAGGACTAGGACTGTGTTTTGGTTTCTTAGAGTATGCCTGCTCCTGGTAGCTCTTCATACCTCGGTTCTGTAGTGGTTGGTATCAGTCTTGATATTGTAACCTCTCCTCAGGTTTTCTTATTAATTATTCATGCATTCGGGGGTCTTTCAATGAAGATTTTGTAAAAACAAACACAAAGTCATAGTCACAGAACATTTATAATTGGACGTTTTCTTTAACATTTACCAAAATACAGAAAGTCAATCCACAAACAATGATAAAAAAACAAGCATTACACAAAAAAAACATATCCTCAAAACAACACAAACAAGTTTCACTCAATTTTAAACAAAGCTTTGTTTGCTTCTGAAGACAATCATTTGTCCATTTGCTAGACTCTTTATAACTACAGCAAAAACTGAACACTAGCATTAATCAGATTTCAAAAGAAACTAAAGAATGATATGATAGTAAAGTAATATTGACTCAATATTATCACATTCCTAATAACTCTGATAAACTGGTGTATAAGTATAAAAACACTAACTGAATTATTATTTCTTTAGGTGCAGAATTCATTGCAGGTTATTTTTCTGAAATTACTCTTAAAACACATCCCACCTAGAAGATCTAAATGGAACAAGTGAATGCCTCTTCAGAATACTGTTCTGTTTCAATGTTAACAACACAAAGAATTTTAAATCAGTAAATAAACTCCACATAAACAATGTAATACCCTCTGAAATCAACATGAACACATTCTTGACAATTTACAATTGTTTAAATGTTAGAATGAAATGCACATAGAAATGTAACCCATTATGACTCTTCTGTCACATTAAACCTTTACATAATCAGTATAACAGGATAAATGATCTAGTCTTACACTCTTTAAGAGAATTATACAAGTAAAAAAAATAAAGCATAAATGTGAATGTCTCATTCCATAATACACTGAAATTTACTCAATGCCTAATTTGCAAAAGTTAATAATCACATAGTAAATACAATAACATTCTTTAATATCCTCGTTTTGTTCAGAAGGAACTGTAGTTCGTTACGCACATTACAGATCATATGTTCCACGTGCCATTGCCCAAGCGGAAACAGTTTGTAAATGTTAGCCTCTATTTACGAAACTTCTTGCAATGTCTTCTTTAAACGAGTCTATTGAATGTTTATGATACTATTTAACAGAAACTGTATTTTCTACCACAATGCATTCTATAAACCGAAGCACTGATCACAATCTCTATTGAAGTAACAAAATGTACAGTACAAATACCTTGCAATCCGTCTTCTTCGTAGAACCTGTCTCTTAAACGTTTATGATTCAATTTAACAGAAACTGTATTTTCTACCACAATGCATTCTATAAACCGAAGCACTGATCACAATCTATCCGGTATTAACAAAGTGTAGAGTACAGATACCTTTCTTAAGATAACCTCCTTCTACCTCGTCTCGAATCCAACAAGAACGTTTCAACCCAACCGTCCAGCCTCGTGACGTCCCCCCGGCTTGAGAAGGGAAAACCCCCTCCCTACCTCCGATACACCCCTCCTTCATGGAATAAACTGGTGTCGTCTTAGCGGCAGCGGCGGCGCCAAATTCGTTTGTTGAACATGCGAATGGTCACAATATCTTGCTGCCGGTCCCCCACACGAGGCGGAGATTAGGACAGCAGGTTGTGGTTTGTGTTTTGGCGACCGGTTATGATTATCATTTAGTTGGGTAGGAGAGGGAAGGGTTTTGTGGGGTGGGATGGGGAGGGAAGGACGTGTGGTGAGGAGGGTTGGGGAAGGAAAGTTACTTAGCGGTTGCTGAATGTATCGGTCTGATTCTATTTAGCCTGTCATGCGTATCGTCTGTCATTAGCGTTGTAGTCGTCAAGTTGTTGTTCTGGTCGTTGTTATTCTGGTCTTGGTTGCTGTTCAGGTCGGTGGAGGTGGCAGTTGGAGTAGGTCGAGAGGGTGCTTTTTGCCTCTGTATCGGAGGGGATTATTGAGGATGTGGCTATGGACTGTGGGTAGGTAGTTGTAAGTAGTCTGATAGGAAGTCCTGGATGTGTGTAACGGCTGAATTATGGATATAAGTGTTTAAGTGGGTGATTTTATGGAGGGTTCGGAGATCGTTGAATTTGGTAAGGAGGCTAGGTCTAAAGATTAATCGGATTACACGGTTTTCTATTCTTGCGATGCGGGTATGGTTCTCTTGGGTTGTACAGGACTAGGTGGGGTGGGCATATGTAATGAGAGGGCGGATGTAGGTGTAGTATGTTGTGATTTTCTTTTTGATGGGTAGGGATGGGTGTGTTAGGATAGGATAAAGGGCGTTGATAATTCTATGGGTTCTTATACAGGTATGTTTAATGTGGTGGGACCATTGGAGGCGGTGGGAGAAGTGAAATCCGAGGTATTTAATGTGAGTTTGCGAGGGAAGGGGGTGTTGGTTTATATTGAGCGGAGGGGGAGGTTTATGTTGAGCGGTGGGTTTCGGTGGTTGGAGAAAACTATTGTTTGTGTCTTGGTAGGGTGTATTACAATATTGTTTTGAATGGCCCAGGAGTGGAGGGAGTTGAGGGCGGTTTATAGATGTGTTAGGGATGTGTCTAAGAGATCGGTAGGAAGCAAGAAAGGCAACGTCATCAGCGTAAAGGAAAGCTTTGACACCGGTGGTGGGGGGATGTCGTTGGTATATAAGGAGAAGAGAGTGGGGGATAGCACGGCGCCCTGTGGGACGCCGGCTTGGTTAGGGCAGTTGGGTGAGGTTTCGCTATTGTATCGAATGAAGAATTGTCGGTCAGAGAGGTAGCTTTGCAGGAGAGAGAAGACATGTATGGGGGTGTAGGGGCGTAATTTCATAAGGATGCTGTGGGATACGGTGTCGTAAGCTTGGGTGAGGTCGGTGAATACACAGGGGATTTGTTTCATATCATAGAGGGGGGTAGCTATTGCCAGGGCCATGTTTAGGGTGTGGAGGGCCGCGGAGCGACCCTCCCGGAAACCAAATTGTTCTGGACGGATAATGGGATTAAGGATGGGGTTAAGTCGGAGGAGGATTACTTTTTCAAAGATTTTACTGAGGATCGGGAGTAAACTGATGGGACGGTAGCTGGAAGGAAACTGATGATCTTTGCCGGGTTTGGGGATCATGGAAACACGCGCGGTTTTCCAGGGTGTTGGGAAGTGACAGAGGAAGAAACAGGAATTTAGGATTAGGGTGATGAGGTCAATGGAGTTTCTGGAGAGGTGGTGTAATTGGGAGGGAAGGACTCCGTCGGGACCAGGGGCCTTATTTGGATTGATGGATTTGGTTTGTTTTACTTCGTTATTGGTGGTGGTGTAGTGGGGTTGGTTAAGGGGTTGGTTTGGTGCTCTAAGGTATCTGAGGATTACGGTGTCTGGGATAGGTAAGTTGGGGGAACGGAATGACACGGCCAGGGTCTGGGCAAAGATGTTAGTGATCGTTTGGGGGTCGAAAGTGAGGGTGTTAGTCGGAGTTTTTATGGGGGACATTTTAGAGGGATGTGTTCTGACCGTTTGAATGATTTTATGTAATTTGTTGGGCTGCTTCCGTCAGTCTGTAGTCTGTCGTACGTCGTTTGTTTTCGTCGTAGTATTGTAGTTGTCTGTGTACAAGCTGTGTACAAGTATTTGCAGCTGCTTCATTTGTTTTTTGTCATCGTCACGTCTATACTTATACTAACGTCTTTAGGCTTGTCGTTTTAGTCTGATTGATGATATGATGTCGTTGGGGAGGGTTGGATGTGAGTTATTAGTAATGGTGGTGGATTTTCGGTATGCATTTTTGTCTGTAAGGTGAGATGGGTAATTGACTTGCCTATGTCTTGAGTTGTAGGAATATTGGTTGGGACGTGTATCTTGAGAGGGTATGGGAGAATGATTTCCAGTTTGTTTGGTGTTGTGGTGGGCGGTATGGTAAAAAATATGGAGTGGTGGATGTGGTTGCGAATATGAGTGGGAGGTGATCGGAGCTGTTAGAGAGGTCAAATGTAGGGTAAGGTGGTGTTATATTGAGATTTGCGGAATGGATGATAAGTATATCATTCGGGTTGTCTTGGTTGTAGTGGGTTGGTTCTGGAGGGCTTTTTATACGGATCGATGGATGGTTGTCTATGAATTGTTCTAGGGTCCGTCCCGTCGCGTCCGTCCTTTTGCAGCCCCATTGGGTGCTTTTGCTATTGAGGTCACCGGAAAGGATAAAGGGATAAGGTAGGTTGAGAAGAATGGTTAGATCAGAGAGAGGAATGGGGATTGCAGGGCGTTTGTAGGCTGATATTATGATTAACGGGGTAGTCGGGGTTCCTATTTGGACGGCAGAGCACTCTAGGACGGAGGTGGGTTGGAGTTGGTATGTGGTATGGGGAATGCAGTTGCGGACAAGGATGGCCGTGCCGCCATTGCTGGCATTGAGGCGGTCGGTTCTATGGATGCTGTAATTTTGGATAGAAAACGGTATGTGTGGTTTGAGCCAGGTATCCTGTAGTGATATCCCGACGGAGGTCTTTGAGGAACTGGTTCAGGATAAGTTTCTTTTGGTTTAGGCCACCGCGCGCGTTCCAAGTGGAGAGGGTAAGGAATCGAGAAGGGGGAGCCACTTAGTTAAATATTTCTACCAGTTTTATAGCTGCACATAGTAGTTTACTTAATGAGTCTCCTGGGCCTTTGAAGATACTAAGGATTTGGGGGATAGCAGCAAGGATCTTCTTTAGGTTACATGACTGGATCAGGGTAAGGAGTTCTTTCAAGTCTGACATTGAGGATGTTGGGGAGGGTTGGGAATTTTGGGATGAGTTAAGGGTAGCAGAACCGGATGTGATGGCTGAGTATGATGTGGACTGATGGCTTAGTGTGGGGAAGGATGATTCTGAGAAGGTAGGTGGGGATTACTGGTTGGGGGTTTTTGCAGTTGTGATCTTCTTTGTTCATTAGATTGAATTAGGTAGGGACAGTTGGGGTCGAAAGCAGGGCGACTATGGTTGCAATTGTGGCATTTTGGGATGAAATTGTCTTTTAGGCAAGTCTGGCAATCGTCGGTATTGTTCTGTGAGCATAGGGCGCATATGGTTGGTCGTCTGCAGTAGGTCCGGGTGTGAAACAGTCGCTGGCAGTTTTTGCATTGAGGGATGCGGCTAGTCTGTATTCTTCTGTCTTGATGCTGTAATGTCCAACGTACTTGAGTAAAGTCTTTGTTTGATGTCTCTTTTGGGGATTTCAATAGTAAATATTCCCAATGGTCTCACGTTTCTCACGTTTCTGCATTTCTACTACGTGGATGTACGTGATCTTAAGGTCTTTCAGGTTTTCTTCAATAGTGCCTATTGTGAATGCAGGTGGTAGTCCTTTTACAATTTTCTCCCTAATCTTCTCAGTGGCTCTTGTTGAAGTGGTAGGAAATGTTCCTGAAGTAGTTGTCCCGTTCGTCTGTGGTCCTCAGTTTGTCCAGTCGTTCTCCAATTTTCACGTGGGCTGTCACAGTCTTGGGTGTTATTAGTAGCTCCGTCTTAGTACAGCGTGCTGTCATTTGGTTATTGCAGTGAGTCATTAATCTTTGGTCAGTTCATCTGGACTGAATATTGAGCCCAAGTCGATCTTAAATTGTTCAATTTTGGGTCAATGGGGCACAAGTGGTGGTTTGAGTTGGAGGCGGGTTGGTGGGGTCAGTAGTAGGGAGGTCAGAAATAGGGGCTGCCTGATCTGGTGTGGAGGATGTTCCGGGATCTGATTTCTGGGCAAGGGGGATGAAGAAATTCCTAGTGGGGACTTCTTGCTTCTGGGTTGGGGTGGTTGCTTGAAAGTCTTTTTATAGAGTTGGAATCTATTATTTTGGGAGGGGGGTTGGGGTTGGGAGAACCCTCGTGTGGAGGAGGTTGATCTGTCTTTCTTCCTAGGTTCTCGCGAGGTTAGCTCGAGGTTTCCAGAATACAAAACCCCCGTGTGAGCTTGTCGGCTCGATTTTATACCAGAGTGTAGCTGTCACGTGACCGTCCTAGGTGTACGAGGGAGTCTGGCGTCTACCACGTGACCTTCCCGGTCAAGCTGGCGTCCCCTTTGTCTAAATGTATCCCAACGCCGGGGCGCCAAGCTATTCATGCCAGCAGGTATGCGATACTTCCGCTCCTCCTTCCACCCACGGCCGCCAACGTGACGCTACAATAGTATCTTTTCGAAAGAAGGAGATAGGCCAAAGAAGCCTAGATTCGTAATTTACATACGCTGAGGAAGGAAAATTTTTGAAAATGGCAAGAGCTGTCCGTTTGGCGCGCGCAATTGAAGAAACGTATGGAAAACTACAAGCTGTGGTGCGACAAAGGAATAGTACTATTCTCTTTGAAGCATGTTCGGATGAGCAAATATATAAAATTATGAAAGCAAAGCAGATTGCCGGAATCCAGGTGAAAGTGACCACTCGCCCAGCACTTAACCATTGTAAAGGAGTGGTCAACCATGAGGATTTCTCTGCGGAGAGTGAGGAAGATCAAGTCGTCTTTTTAAGAGACAGAGTGTGGCGACAGTCTTTAGGATCAAGATGAGGGAGCTTGGGTGTTAAATCCTTACATCCACTCTTATTTTGACGTTTAATCTTCCAACCCTGCCTCAAAAGATCTCGTGCGGTTTCTACACGTACGGAAATATGTTTCCAACAGTTTGCGTTGTTTTAAGTGCCAGAGGTGGTGCAGCATATAACAGCAGTGGTGCATGGCAGATAACCCGGTGTGTGGTAGGTGCGGGAGAACGATGCAAGAACGTGAACCCTGCGCCACTACACCGCATTGTGTTAATTGCAAAGGTGACCAACCGTCCAACGATAAGCAATGCCCTGCTTTTCTGAGGGAACGAGCAATCCAGAAGATTAAAGCAGTTGACAAAGTGTCCTTTTGAGGTCAAACATCCGTTCCAAGCGCGGAACCCTATTGGTCTTTCTCGCTCCTTCTGCGATACCGTGAAAGTTAAGACACCGATAATAGCGGAGTGACAAATTGAACGAGCTACTCAAGTGGTGAGCTTCGCATGTCAGGTGTCACCAGTGGACCTCCCGGTGGATGACTCTCCCCTGTAAGGTGGAAGAGTGATCATCCCTATGAAATATAAGAATATAAGCAGAAAAGCTCAGCCGTCGCAGTCGACCAAACAGTTATTCAATTCTCTTTCAATGGAAACTGATGTCAGACGCACATCTGCCTCCGACCCGGTCACAAAAAATGTTCGTTAAACATTTTACTCCTTCCGAAACTCGCACTGAGCGAGCAATCACCCCCCTGGCAATGCCCAGGAGGTCTCGGTTTCGGAGAAACCTCCCGTTGGGGAGAAGTCTCGCGCATCAGGTTCCCAACGTCGGAGGAAAAAAGAAAACGTTTGATTACACCGTGGCTCTCATGTCACAGAACATTAATGGTTTCTCCTCGCAACGGGACGTTCTTAAACTGTTGTTCTGTCACAATCCTTTCATAATCTGTCTCCAGAGACTCGCCTCACACCACCCCGTCCCTTGTCTCTCCGTGGTTTCTACCCTTACAGATTCGATGTGGATGATGGTCTCCGTGTTAATGGCGGAGTTTCTCCACCAGAACACGTTTCGCTGCTGACTACAGAGTACCTCTTCAGACAGACTTTCAAACAGCGTGTTTGTGCGTGCAGGTGCACCTCCCATCCCTCACACTCACTGTATGCAACATTTGCATAACTCCAGGACTGAGTGTATCTGCTCATGAACTTCTGTACTTGATAAACCAACTGCCCTCTCCGTTCGTGGTAGTCGGGGATGTAAATGCCCACAGTCCTCTCTGGAGCTCTTCCCGCACTTAATAATGCCTTTATTGATATGGCGAGGCTCGGGCCATCAGGCCCGCTCTTCCGCCTAACCACATGTCAGATGCATACAAAGATCAAACATGTAATATTATATACAAATTTAAAAAATATATTTATGTTGCAAGTAGTTAGTAGAAACCGAGTATAATTTAAATGCAGCTTTTAAAAAGATAAATGAAATATTAATTATTATTTTTCACTTGTGAATGACGAGGAACTACATTGCCTATAAGCACATCAGGAATAGATAAACATTCAAGTTTCTTGTGCATTTGGGAAGAGCCAATTATGTTTGTTTGTGATTTCGTAGGATTTAAATTGAATCCGTTTTTCATTGACCATTTTACTACAGATGAGAGCTCATTATTTAACTTATTTATTAGCATTGCTACCTGTGACGGTTTCCCGGAGATGTAAATTTGCAGATCATCCACGTACATATGATGACTACATTCGCTAAGTTCGCGTGATAAGTCATTCACATAAATTAAGAACAGCGGCCCTAACACGGATCCCTGAGGTACTCCGCGGTGGAGAAGTTTTGGATCGGAATGGAGATCAACTACTATAATTTGTTGCCTATTGTGGAGATAGTTTGCAATCCAAGAGATAGTGGAATCAGAGAAATTTAGATTTTTGCATTTAGCAATTAGTACATCGCAATCTACAGAGTCGAAAGCTTTACTAAAATTTAACAGTGTTAATACAGTTACGAGGCCATCATCTAGCGCTTTCCTTATATCTTAAGTTACTTTTAGTAAAGCTGTTTGGGTGATTCTACCTCCTCTAAAGCCGGATTGAAAGTTATTGAGAAGATCTGAATAAGTTAAGTGTTTTACAATGTTTTCGAACAATTTTTTCAAACACTTTTGACACTGTCGGTAATATACTAATTGGACGATAACTGCAAGCCACCGAAGTCAGTTCAGATTTTGGCAAGGGTCGAACATGTGCAAGCTTCCATGCTTGAGGAAAGGTTCCCGTTGTAAGTGAGAAATTAATTAAATGCGTAGGTGCCGGAAGGGCAAATGGTAAGACAAGTTTCAATTGTTGGGCTGTAATTCTATCGGAGCCATTAGCATTTGATTTTAGTGAGCGAACAACCATACTAACTTCGTGATAATCTACGTTATGGAAATAAAATTTATCGCTGACCGCAGGTGAATTGGCTGCAAGAGTCTGTAATGTGTTACGCTTGACACAGGGTGGTATTGGTTTTGAAATATTTACAAAGTAGTCATTGTCATTCAAGGACATGTCGACAGGAATTTCAGAAGAATTTGCTTTGTAATCCCGAGGTCTCTGAGTTCCCTTCTCTTGCAACGGTTCTGCAATGGTCCAACCTAAATGACCTGTGCGGAGGCGACCATTACCCCATTATCATCCACGTTGATTGACTTACTCGTGGGTTGACGCGCCCCGCTCAATGGTGTCCGACGTGCTGACTGGCTGACATTTCAAGCGAACGCCAGTCTATCGGAGGGCGTTTTTATCAGTGTGGAAGAAATGGCAGCACATTTTAACAGCGCTGTACTACAAGCTGCGGACATTGCAATTCCCAAATCGACCGTCAAATCGCGACACCCTTTCGTCCCGTGGTGGAGCTTGGATTGTTTAAGGGCTGTTGGTGCTCGTAAGAAAGCGTTGGCGCGTCTACAACACTATACATCCGCGGAAAATCTCATTGATTACAAGAGGTGCAGAGCGAAGGCGAGGAGAACAATTTTAGATAATAAAAATACATCATGGAGAGCTTACGTCTCCTCTGTGACTTCCCATACGCCACCACGCCTGGTATGGAGGAAGGTGCATCAAATTAGGGGATACCCTTTCCCAAACATTGTGCCAGGTCTTCTTAAAAATGATCAAATGAGAGACTCGAGACGCTATTGCAGAGGAACTTGCCACTCACTATCAAAATATGTCGAGTTCGGTAAACTGTGTTCCGAACTTCCTTTTACTTAAAGAATGGAAAACCGTGGTTTGTATTTTTCGAGTAGAGCATATGAGGATTACAATACCCCTTTCTCCATGTATGAAATGCGTTCTGATCTGATACTTGCGAAAAGAACCACACCCGGTCCAGACGAAATCCATAACTTAATGCTGCAACATCTTCCCGAAACAGCCACGCAATTTCTTCTCGGGCTCTATAGCCGTATCTGGGAAGAGCACACCATCCCTACCTTTTGGCAAGAAGCCATCATCAACCCAGTTCCCAAAGAAGGGAAATATCGATCACTGCCATCAAGTTATCGACCTATTTTTCGCACAAGCTATGTATGCAAAGTGCTGGGACGCATCGTGAATCAGCGTCTGGTCTGGACCTTGAAGTATAAAAATCTGTTGACGCCAATCCAAAGCGGGTTTGGAAGAAACCGGTCAACGTTGGACCACCTCGTTTCGCTGGCAACAGCTGCCTCTACATAGTTTGTCTTGAGAAAACATCTTGTGGCCATATTATTCGATATAGAAAAGGCCTACGAGACCTACGACCAATTTGGGGGCACGACATTCTGCAATTCTGCACTCTTGGGGACTTAAAAGGAAGCTTCCTCTATTCCTCCAAAACTTCCTTTCGAAAAGATCCTTCCGTGTTCGTATGGGTGACGGGCTTTCTCGTAGTTGCCCTCTTGAAAATGATATCCTCCAAGGATCAGTCCTGATTGTTACTGTTTGCCATCGCCATCAATGGTATAGCGTCGACTGTGCGAGATCCTGTAAAGGCATTGTTGTTTTACATGATTTTGCCATCTTCTGTTCATCCAGCAGCAGCAGTGTGATAGGCAACTCCAAATGGTTCTCAACAAGCTCCATGAAGGGAGCACGTCAACAGGCTTTAATTTGTCTGCTACTAGATGTATCGGTTTGCATTTCTGTAAGATATACCATTTGCATAGCAATCCAGTCCTTTACCTGGGAGGAAATCAGCTTCCATTCGCTGAAACTTCCAGGTTCCTGGGGCTCACATTTGAAAAGTCCCAAACGTGGCGTGCTCATATCTGTGGACTACAAACCAGATGTCTTCTCCCTTAATCTTTTTCGAATGCTGAACGGTACATCATGGGGTGCCGACCATACTACCCTATCATCCGCTCAGTTTTGGATAACGGTAGTGAAGTGTATGGCTCGGCAGCTCCCTCCAATCTGCGACCCATCAATAGTATACACCACGCTGGTATCCGTCTATCAATAGGTGCGTTCTGCACTAGCCGAATTGAGTGCCTTCTAGCTGAGGCTGGTGAGCCTTCCTTAAAAAGGCGGGATATTTTATTAGCATCTTATGGTGCTAAAGTATCAGGACTCTCTAAATCATCCTTGTTGCCAAATAATTATCCATCCTGAATATGAAATATATATTCTTCGAACATCGTTGCCTCAGCCTCCGGGTCTTCGTTTGCGAAATCTTTTGCGGGACCTTAATGTTGACCTTCCCACCCCTTTGAAACCTCCAAGTCACCCCATTCCCCCTTGGAAACTCCTCCAACCGAATATTGACCTCAGACTATCTAATCTTCCCAAACAAACGACTAGTCCTCTTGTTTACCAAATGCATTTTCAGGAAATGAGAGTAGCCTATCTAGATTATGTATTCTGATTCTCTTAGCCCATTACAAGCTATCTCCCGTTCTTCCTCAGACTACTTGACGGAATCAATTCAAAACCTCATTAATCGCATAGTGTTTCGCCACTATGATCTGGTACTGAGTTGGGTCCCAGGCCATGTGGGAATCACAGGGAACGAACTGGCTGACCGCGCGGCGAAATAGGCGAGGGGGAATACTCATGTTGACATTCCTTTTGTACCAAGCGCAATAAAGGATTCTGTTAATTCCTGGCGTTCGTCATCCCGACCTAGGCGTGAGAAAGTTACATTAACCCGTCTTCGTATCGGACAGTGCCACGTTTCTTACAGTTTCCTCATTTGAGGTGAATCTCCTCCCTACATGTGATTCATGCAGGGCGGTTCTTTCTGTAGAACACGTCCTCCTGCATTGTTTGAAATTTGTTCTCAGCCGACGAAAACATGGTCTAGGCAACTCTCTACGACAGGTTCTCGGAAATGATTCCGCGCTCTCAAAACCTTTTTTTTGTTTTTTGAGAGAAGGCGGAATATATCTTTTTTCTAACATATAAGGGCAATAATGATTTTATGTTTTCCTGACCCCAGATTTACGTTTTTGAACTTTGTTTTTATCTATTTGTATCTTTTATGAGTAATTCAAGTTTCCTTTTTAGGGTATGTACTTTTGAATTAGCTGGTAAATTGCATCAGCAACACTTTTAATAGAACTTCAATTTATTTTAGAAATACATTGACATGAGCGCCTATGACCTTGGTAGTTCAAGCACCATTTAAAATCAATCAATCATTCAATCGGCAGCGCCTCTGACCGGGAGGTCCTAGGTTCGAGTCCTGACGGCGGCAGGATTTTCTACACTAGCTTTTCAGCTAGGTCGAATTCAGTCGCTGTATGGAGGAGAATTCTAGAGGCCGGCAGCTCTGATCGGTAGTTTTCCGTGGTTTCTCCGATCAACACGAGGCGAATGCCGGAGCAGTACCCTAACAAACGGGCCACGGACCGCGCGCGATGTTTCCTTCTCCCTTGTCCTATCCTCTCCCCTTACACACACACTTACACCAACATGCACTACACTACCACATATTCCGGGAGACCGGTCGGGATCTTAGGACCTGTGCCGACTGGGGCGGTGCCCCGCTGGTGGGAGAGTCCTGGTTAGGGGGAAACCCCGCTAGCCGACGGCAGGTCGGCGCCGGATCTCGCCATTCAGCGGGGGAAGATAACCGCCATCTCCTGAGAAAAAACATGCCCTACACTAACGGGACTAATGACCAAAGAGGTTGACGCGCCCGGAAACACGAAAAAATCAATCAATCATTCAATCGGAGCCAAGTCGTCACAGTCCGGATGTATTTCGTGTACGCTTAATCCTGCGTTCTTTTGCGAAACGTTCAATGATAATATACCGTATTACAATATCCACTAAGAAGTTGAAGTCTGATCCACTCGGAGGCTCTCGTAAAATAGACTGCTTCGCGGCGGCTGTGCCCGCCGCTTATTGGCTGTTTCTGGCTGCGCCTACCTCGCCGCGCGTGTGTGAATGTGTTGGGGGGGGGGGTGCGGCCTTTCGCTACCACCAGCTCGGGCCACGACGCTCCCGCGCCGCCGCTACTGCCGGACCTTCCATTCGCGGAGCGCGGGCTCCTGCTGGTCCTCTCATGATAGTGGCGGTTAATGAAAGCCGATTTAACCACCACGACACGTACCATTACGGCGTCCTTAAGATTACAAAAGTTCATATCAAAATGCGTACTGTTTTCGTGGATCGAGCCTGATTTCGGTACCGGAATGTTCGCGATGGCTTTGTGCTTAAGTTTGCGTTGTTATGTGTTCAAACGTTGATAAAGTTTGCGTGTAGCGTCCGCTGTTTTTATAATGATCCTGTATTCCCTGCTGGGAATGAGTGTACAAGATGATACATAGGTCATATATCCGGATTATGTTCCAATTTGCTCATTTGTGTTTCCTGTAGAACCATTGTCATTTTACAAGTACTTTAGTTTTTGTTGCAATTCGTGCTTTCAATTTAATGCATATCGACCATCGTATATTATATACTTCTCCGAATATTCGCGTCCTCACTCCAATCTCCCGTTTATGAATTTCTTGCAGAAGTTCTGTATTAACAGTACTAAAGCTTTTGTTTCAATTCGTATGTTTGGAAATTGTTCGCATCTCGGCCACCGGAATTAATTAAAAGATTACATAATCATGACCAGCGCGTTTGCAGGGACTTTTCAGGTGTATCTCCGGATCTGTGTATGTTTTATCTCAACACAAGTAAGGACAGTCCCATTTCAATGAATGCAGCACCTGCCGCTTTCGAGTTGAGGTACTTCAGGTGGGGAGGGTTCTTCAGACATTGGCCCAGTCACCAGTTCTCATTCCAGCCTGTTTATTCTGTTCAGTCTTCTCCAGTCAGTTCTCCACCGATATGGCCAAATGATTGTGTTAAGCGCGTGAGTTTCAGTTGGAGGGGCTAGTTGGTCGTGTGCAGATAGGTTCCTTGGGTTTGGTCACTAGAGTGGAGTGGTGCGAAAACATTATGCATTGGTGTGGTTGAGGAGGCTACAAGGGGTTTGTTTAAGGATCTTATTGTTCAGTTGGAATTGTACACCGTAGGTACCGCGATATGGCGGAGGAACATCTCGTGTGGAGGAGGTCGATCTCCCTTTTCTCTTTCGAGGGACCCTGGGGTTTCTGGCTATTTTCCGTTGGCGTTTTACCGTCATCTGCTCATTTGTGTTTCCAGTACAACCATTCTTGTATTATATGGAATTTAGCTTTTGTTCCAATTCGTGTGTTTACGTAAAGCATATCGACCACCGTGTTAGTCTACAATCGTCGTATATTATCTACCTCTCCGAACGTTCGCGCCCTCGCTCCAATCTCCCGTTCATGAGTTTCTTGTAGCACTGTTCTTATTACAAATACTTCAGCTTTTGTTTCGATTCGTATTCGTAATTCGTAAATTGTTCGGACCTCGGCCACCGAAATTGGTCTAAATATTCATGACCAGCGCTTTTGCAGAGATTATTCTGGTGTATCTCTGGGTCTGTGTACATTTCATCTCGGCACAATAAAGGAATGTCGCCTTTCAATATATGCATCACCTACAATTTTCGAGTTGATCCTGAATGTGAGGCACTTCGCGTGGGTAGGTTTCATCAGACTCTGACCAAGTCTCCAGTTCTCATTCCAGCCAGTTTATTGTTCAGTATTCTCCAGTGAATTCGCCACCGACATAGCCATATGATATAGATAAGCGCGTGTGTTTGAGTTGGACGGGTTAGGCGGTCACGTGCGGATGAGGTTGTTTGTTTTTTCAGTGGGGGTGAGTGGTGCGAAAACATTTTGAAATCCGGTGTTTTGAGGAGGGGACAAGGGGTTTGTTTAAGGCTCTTTGTGTTTAGTTGTAATTGTCTACCCTGGGTACCGGGATTTGACGGAGGAATATCTCGCATGGAGTTGGTCGATCTGTCTTGTCTTTCGTGTGTCCCTGGGGTTCATGACGATTGCGTTTGCCGCTGCAGATTTACCTTCATCTGCGGTGGCATTGTTGTTCTCGTTATTGCTCTCGTTGTTTTGTTTTTTGTTCTAGTTATTCTCGTTGTTTTTTGTTCTAGTTATTGTTGTTGTTGGTGGTAGTGGTGGTGATTCCATATATTTATTCCCCCGTTTATCGGCTGTTTCTGGCTGCGCCTACCTCGTCCGTTGCGACGTGTGTGTGTGTGGGGGGGGGGGGGTGCGTCCCTCAGCCATCACCAGGCCCTGCCACGGCGCTCTCGGGCTCTCGGGCTGTTAATGCCCGACCATCCATCTGGGAAGCGCCGTGCTCCTACCGCTCCTCCCTTGATATTGGTTGTTAATTGAAGCTGATTTAACTGTCATAACACTTAACATTTCGGTGTCCTTAAGATTACAAAGCTCATCTCACCATGCGTACTATTTTCGTGGATCGAGCCTGAATTCGGTCCCGAAATGTTTGCGAAGGCTGTGTGTTGTTTACGTTCGCGCTGTTATCAATGCTCTAACGTTGATAAAGTTTGCGTGTAGAGTCCGCTTCTGTTTTTATAATGATCCTGAATTCCCTGTTGGGAATGAGTGTATAATAAGATACATTGGTCATTTATCGAGATTGTTCCAATCTGCTCATTTGCGTTTCTGGTAGAACCATTCTTGTATTCCAAGTACTTTAGCTTTTGCTGCAATTCGTGCGTTTGCGTTAAGCATATCGACCACCGTGTTAGTCTACAATCGTCGTATATTATCTACCTCTCCGAACTTTCGCGCCCTCGCTCCAATCTCCCGTTCATGAGTTTCTTGTAGAACCTTTATTACAAGTACTTCAGCTTTTGTTCCAATTCGTATGTTTGAAAAATTGTTCGCATATCGGCTACCGAAATTAATCTAGTTCACATATTTATGTCCAGCGCGTTGTTTTGCGAGCACAAGAAAGGAATGTCCTCTTTCAGTGAATGTAGCACCTACCGTTTTCGAGTTGAGGCACTTCGGGTGCGGAGGGTTATTCAGAGATTGGTCTAGTCTCCAGTTCTCATTCCAATCTGTTTATTCTGTTCATTCTTCTCCAGTCAGTTCGCCACCGATACGGCCAAATAATTGTGGTATGCGCGTGAGTTTGACTTGGAGGGGTTAGTTGGTCGCGTGCAGATTAGGTTTCTTGGGTTTGCTCAGTAGAGGGGAGTGGTGCAAAAACATTTTGCATTGGTGTGTTTTGAGGAGGATACAAGGGGTTTGTTTAAGGATCTTCTTGTTCAGTTGGAATTGTACACCGTAGGTACCGCGATTTGGCGGAGGGATATCTCGCATGGAGAAGATCAGTTTTCTCTTTCGAGGGTCCCTGGGGTTATGACTATTTTCCACTGTCGGTTTACCTTCATCTGCGGTGGCGTTTTTGTTTTAGTTGTTGGTGAGGGTTGGGGAGATTACATATCTTCTCGCCTCCACTGGAGGCGAGGCTGAAGCCGCACCTCCTACTGCTGCCTCTCGTTGAACTGCCTTAGGGCCTCTCTGTTGATTCCCCTCAGGTGTTATTGAGAAATCGTGGAGGTTTCTGCGGTGTTGGAGTCTCCTTTGGGACGTTGACGTCGCTCGCTGGCCGTTAGCCATCCGCTGCCGTGCCCGCCGCTTATCGTCTGCTTCTGGCTGCGCCTACCTTGTAAGTCGGAGGCGAAGGGTGGTGTGGAGGGTTCGGCCCTCAACCACAACCAGTTCGTGCCACGGCGCACACGGGCCGCTGCTAAGGCCGGTCCTCCGTTGATATTGGTTGTTAATGGAAGCTGATTTAACTGTCACAACACTTACCATTTCGGTGTCTTTAAGATTACAAAGCTCATCTCACCATGCGTACTATTTTCGTGGATCGAGCCTGAATTCGGTCCCGAAATGTTTGCGAAGGCTGTGT
Source organism: Teleogryllus occipitalis (assembly GCA_011170035.1). Classification (NCBI taxonomy): domain Eukaryota; kingdom Metazoa; phylum Arthropoda; class Insecta; order Orthoptera; family Gryllidae; genus Teleogryllus; species Teleogryllus occipitalis. The sequence continues at coordinate 187,930 of BLKR01001979.1, forward strand.
GTTGTTTACGTTTGCGCTGTTATCAATGCTCTAACGTTGATAAAGTTTGCGTGTAGAGTCCGCTTCTGTTTTTATAATGATCCTGAATTCCCTGTTGGGAATGAGTGTATAATAAGATACATTGGTCATTTATCGAGATTGTTCCAATCTGCTCATTTGTGTTTCTGGTAGAACCATTCTTGTATTACAAGTACTTTAGCTTTTGCTGCAATTCGTGCGTTTGCGTTAAGCATATCGACCACCGTATTAGTCTAAAATTGTCGTATATTATCTACCTCTCCGAACGTTCGCTTCCTCGCTCCAATCCCCCGTTCCCAAGTTTCTTGTAGCACCGTTCTTTTTTACAAATACTTAAGCTTTTGTTTAATTGCGTATGGTTGTAAATTTTTCGGGCTTCGGCCACCGAAATTAGTCTACGTAATCATGGCCAGCGCGTTTGCAGAGACTATTCTGGTGCATCTCTGGGTCTGTGTACATTTCATTTCGGCACAAGAAAGGAAAGTCTCCTTTCAATGAATGCATCACCTACAATTTCCGAGTCGATCCTTAATGTGAAGCACTTCGCATGGGGAGGGTTCTACAGAAATTGGCCCAGTCTCCAGTTCTCATTTCAGCCTGTTTTTTTCTGAGAGTCTTTTCCAATCAGTTCGCCCCCGACATAGCCATCTAATTCTGGCGAGCGCGTTCGTGAAAAACTCTACGAAGTATATCCTGTTCTGCGTTTCCATTCCGTGTTTTGAGTTGTTTGGAATGTTTGGGAAGTTCGATTGTTTATTAACATTTGTGTGAAGTTGGACTGTAATGTGTTTAATATGTAGAAGTTTGGTATTCACGGCAGAATTTTGTGATAGCATAATTTCTCCCAGTACATGACTGAACAGCAACCTGCGCGGGGCTTCATTTGTTCTATAGATTTGAACTTCGCATCCTGATAGACAGTGAGAATACCAGTGTTGTCCTCTGTGCTGCAAAATGTGTCACACGTTGGCAGGAATTACTTAATATCATCTCTTAATATGTGCTGTTATTGATTTTTTATTATTAAATAATATAAAGGAAACAATGTTTGATTTACGAGAATTACATATCTCTTTCCTGGGGGTAAGAACTCCTTAAACGTTAATTGTGCTACCTCAGAGCGACGAAGTAATGCGTGTTGTTGCATTGTAATTCTTCAGATCATTGCCTAACTGTAGTCCCTTCATAGCCTCTAGTTTATATCTGTGCCATCTCGGTGAGCGGAATCATGCGTAAGATTATGAAAGCAATAGTTGTATAGGCTGTTCACGAATACCTGTTCCGCATCTGGGAAATTGTCCGTTAGCTGTTTGGAATCTCTTTTGTAGTTTTCCCAAACTTTAAAAATTCTTTCCTTACGAGAAACTAATTGTTCGTACGTTTCCTCATCGACAACTTTGAAACTTTGTATGAAACTTGCCTGGTTGCCTATAATTTTAATTGCAGCTGAACATGCGGCTTCAAGCCTTTTCCGGAGTTTGTCTCCTTTATCTGCCATGTTAACTGCTTGGGTTTAACTATGATTAATACTTATTTCAAGGCCTGAAATTAGAACGCGTGCGGTATGCTAACATGCACCCGAGCACATGTAAAAAGCATTGAATATTAATGCAAATAAATCGATCAAGCACGGTGTGGGAGCCTGCATTCCTGTAAAACACTGAACACACACATACTACAAAATACAAATTACAACTAAACTTATTCACTAAAAAATAGCATTAACACTGCATTACAGAAATAAATTATTAATAAATTTCTTTACCAATGAATTGCATATAGCGTAACTATAAATTAATAATAAAGTGTTTGACATAGAAAATTTTACTATCCTTGGAACACTGAAAAGTAAATAATCATGTGCAATGGTGAGAATTTTAGCAAAAATTGTCAAATTCAGACATCCGGCCCGGAAGACCAAGTTGTACAGAGAACGGGAAGAATGGCCAGGAAGGGAAGGGGTTGGTTTCGCGGACTGAACGGGACCTTCTCTGTACAATAAGAAGCTTACGCCGCGCCGGGCCATGAGCTGCCCGGAGGGGAGAGAGGGATGGCGCTGGTTGAGGGAAGAAGCAGGGGTTGTCTGAATTCAACTTACTCACATTGCACATACTATTGAATATTAAGTTTACACTATTTACACTTGCAATGACCTTGAGATGTGAGGCGGTGTGCCCGCGGCGTTGCACTGGCGGGGTGCAAATGAATGCGCGCTACCACAAGGCCATCGACGGCAGGGCGCGGATGCAGGTTCTCAATGGGAGCACAGCACAGAATCTGGCTCGCGTTGGTCAGCCGGAACTCATTTATTTATTTATTTTACGTCAAAAAAAGTTAAAACTGCGTATGACGTGCTATGGGTAAAAGTGAATTGTGTGCACATTTTCAGAATTCTGTGATCCCTACACTGTCATATGCTACTTAAATTTTGAAAACAGGAAAAAAACCCTCCCATGTAATAAAATCTATTTTCAAGGATAAATAAGCAATAAATTTTGGCACTTATCCATGTTGTCCTTCGGAATAATCTTTCCTGCCGCGACAACATGGAAACGATAATTTGAATAATTGTATTTCCCACTGAAATCTAGAAGACGTGCACAGAAAATGGTTACTCCCGTACGGACTGAAAGTTCGTCTGCGTTGGACGCAGCCTGCACCCCTGCCGAAGGCAGTGGGGTTAAGTTACACTTGTGAGAAACCAGATGGCGCCGGGCCGGGCCGGGCTGGGCTGGGCTGGGCTTGCGTTGTCTGTCGCGGAGAGATTTTTTGTTCCGGCAGACGACGACCTGTCGGCGAGTGCCGTTTTGGGGATAGAGGCTACCAGTCCTTCGGGGGACGCGTTGGCGGCAGGCGGGGTGGGGAAGGCGGCGGTGAGGTTGGCCAGCGGTGGGAGTGCCGGGTGCCCGCGTTGGGTGCGGCCAGCCTCTGAAGGAGCAAACAATGACCTGCCGCCAAGGGCGTTTGTGGCGTGGACGGGACAATACCATTGGGTACCCTTTTTTCTATGCATAATGAATTTGTACATGCAGAACCTGCTAACATTTTTGCTGATCTTACAGCCGAGACGGTGGTGTCGTTAAGAGTTTATTGGCGCAGACTGTAGAGTTCTTGTTCCAATCCATTCATTTGCGTTTGCTGAAGAGCCATCCTCGCCCACTTCTTACGCTTCTCCGACATTCATGGTTATGGTTAGTCTTTGCGCATCTCGGCCTCCGGAGGCGTGCTTACAATCGTGACCAGCGCGTTTGTGAAAGTCTCTCGTACGATTCCCCACTTCGTGTTCCTTATCTCTACTCAAAAAGGGTTTGTTACTGATTGCAGCTCCACTCGATATTTTTAATGTTGATCCTGCAGTTGGAAGAGCTAGAACCGAAAACTTTAATCGAACATTGGCAGAGTCTTCGTATTTTTCGTCCTAATTTGTTCTTTAGAGCTTCTTGAAGAGGTAACTTCGATTACCACTTTTCAAAACGTTCGCTCTAATTCGCACGACTTTAAAAAGTAGGAATCTCCACCCCCGAAATCTTGCTTATAATGGCGTTCAGTACGTTCGCGAAGGCTTTTCAAGAATGTCTCCAGTTTCCCTATCCGCCATTTGTGCAAAAGAATTGTGGTTCTACGTCGGTATCAGCGGCATATACCAATATTTTGTTGTTTTTTGCTGCTACGCAATGTGAAACGGAAGCGTTCAGCACTACAGTTTTTTTTTTTATATATTTTAGCCGGCGACGATGGTTCGGTTGGGTAGTGTAAGGGTGACACCAGACACTCGGCGTTAGCTGTTAAAGGATTTTCACGGTTTATTAGGATTTTCGCTGCCTACTTGGGTTGGTTTAGAGCACTAGAACAGATTTGTGACATATCCAGTGCATATTTTACTCGATATCTTATCTTTGCTTCTAGAAACGAAACCTTGTCAGTAACCTTCATTTTTTAAAAATTTTCTGTTTGATCTATACTGGGCACTGGTTCGAGGTTGCCGCATGGTCAGCCTTGTATTTAACGCAATGTGGTGACGAGGGGCAGAGCGTTTCTTCGTATGATGTTTCGGCACATTTAGTACATAGGAAACTTTAGTTTTATCTAGAAAAAATTTGGTTTTATCGTTTAGAAAGTGAATTTCAACGAAAAAAATCGAGAAAAATACTATTTTTCTCAATAAGACCAATATTTCTCGTTTATTAAAATAAACCCAGAAAACCAGAAAATGATAAAAATTATAAAAATGAATTTAAAAAATTGGACGAATATGATGATTTTTAAATGCTGTAGCAAGAAATAAAATGAACCAAACGGTCTGCTCCTAAAGGATTAAAATTTGCAAATATTAGAAGTGCTAAATTATTGTGGAAGACTATGAAAGAAGATATGGATGCTTCAATTAAAATGTAAATTAGAAATTGCCAGAATAATTTTCTGAATCCCACAAACGAAATACGTATTTTGCCCAATGATAAGAAATAAGCGTGTCCGTTTTATTTTTAATTTAATTTTTAACCATTTTTGATTAAACAAATTAGAATGAGGAAAAGCCATAATAGCTAAAACTTTTAGAAAATAAGTGCTCTTTTTAATGGACAAATTCCCCAATGAGATGTAACTGATTACGAATGCAAATTAGACGGCAGGTACTGTCAGTTGTCTGGAGATTCACTGGTGTTCTAGAACTGTTACAATACTCTTCATTTCCAACTGTTTTTTTACAATAGTGTTATATTATGCAACTAGTTTATGATAAGCTTTATTGCATAAATACACATTTTAAAAATGAGCGACATCAGGAGCATATTTTCAATTTTGTACTATTGCATAAAGCAGCTCTAGTTGCATACGTTATTTTTTGTACAACAGCATTATAAATTTATAAATATCAGAGTTAATTTTTGAATTTGACTTTCATCATGAAGTCAGGAGTAACTGCCATTTGTGCGAAAAGCTGTGTAGGCTGTTCGGTTTCCCGGCAACTCCTCACGAATCGCTCGCTGCGATTGGCTATATATGTGAGGACGTAATTATTGGAGCCATAAACGGCAAATTCGTCATAATTTGGACCATAAGGTGCAATTTTACGAACGATTTCTTGCTACGAAAAATGTGATTTATAATGCTGATTTACCAATATATATTTATCGTAGCACTCTACGTAACAATGTTACAATGTACCAACCTACGTAGTATATTTTGTTTCAAAATATTATTTCCTCGCTGCTTGTTCATTTTTACGAAGGACATAGTGTATTAAATACACATACCAAAGAAGAGAAACTAGTAAAATTTAATTGTACTTTCCAAAGACTATGAATAAGATGTGAAAAATTGTATTTGATTTTTTTAAATAAAAGAAGTGAAACAATGATATAAAGTTTTATTAAGTCTTTAAGGCTTCGTGTATCGAACTGGTGACTTGCGTTGTGCGTTGTTGGGCCTAGTTAATAAAATTTTCCCCATAAGAAACAGTTTGTAGAACTGTTTTCCCTAATTTGTTGGAGATAGCTGGATGTAAATATGAAACGTTTTGTTCGGAAATAATTTCATTACTGTCCTTTTGTACATGAATTAAATTGTTGGCGAAAGCTTAGTATCTTAGTCGATCATTCTTTAAGGATGCCAACTATCGTTGACATATGTATTGATCAAGCTTGTATTTGTTGAAGATTGGACCAGTTTAATCCTATTGCAACATTCCTCTAGCCATCTCTGCACCCAGCCGCTGTTCCTTGCGCCTGCCCGACGGGCCCACCGCTCACGCCACCCGCACCTTGGAAGCAAGTCTTCGCTGCCGATACCTCCTGCTGTTCTGCGGGCGAGGACACGCTCGCTTGAACTCTATTGGTTGATGGGGCAGCGGGGCGCCAAATATTAGAAACATATAATACTGGAGCCGAAATAATTGGAGCAACTGGGCGTACACTGGGAGATACGGGTTTAATTCCCTGCTGGGGCAGTAAATCCTTTGAACAGTGAATGTTTAATTTCTACATTTTTTGAAGTAATTATGATTATGAACCTTATATTGACTGCCCAGTTTTAACTAGTTTGCAAACTAACAATTTCAGTCGCAACTGACTACTTGTAATGTTATCATTATCATGTAATTTAGAAGCTTTGGTTTCAAGCTTGTCAACCGCTCTTGACTCACGGTGCAAGCTGATTCTCGCCATAATACTCCAGAATCTCTCTCCTAATCCAGTCTCGCGTGGGGACGTAATCGCTCTTTTGCTACCTCGCTAGAAAACTTAATGGAGAGAGAGAGTTTGTCCCTGTGCATGCATTCTTTTGGCATAAGTAACTTTTAGTGACACTAAACGTTTCAGTTTTGTCACTTCCACCTGTGTTTTTAAACGTAGTTTAGGTTGCCGAGCAGCTCAGGGAGATCAGGATATCTATACTGTGAGGGAAGTGAGATATCAACCAAGAATACACACACACACATTCATGAATAAAATACACGAATTTAATGTTCGTAAAGAGGAAAATCGTAAGAATTTAGGATTATTTCTCGAGAAATTTTCTTTTACCAAGATTATAATTGACAGTTTTCTTAAGCTAAATTACAATATGGGACATGCGCGGCCACGCAAAAGATGCAATTTGCAATCATAGAATCATCTTTGAATAATTAGAAGTCTTTCATTGATTCTATCTTTGAATTGCCCAAAACAAAATAACCATTGCTTGGTTAAAAAAAAGCGCCCAGCTGTTTTAAAAGCGGCGTCCTACGCAGCCAATTTGTGGTGTCGGGCTGGAGAGGGGTGGCACCCTGGACAAGGAGCAAACGGCGGGGGAAGCCATTGTGGATGGCCAGGTGCTTAGAGTTTCCTTCAAAAACAGTTTTTAGAGGTCATCGTCAGCAGATGGTCCGACCCGCAACACTTTCTTCGCCAAATTACGCTCTCGTCACGACCCTTTTTATAAGTGTCGCATGTCATGATAGTTCTCGGAACTATCAGCATTTTAAACAATGTAGCAGAAATTTCGCTAGATTCTCCAACTTTTAATTTAATACAATGAACTCGCACAAACATAAAGCTGCCTAGCGGTCGAGCACAATTTGTTCAGTCCATGAAGCAAGTGAAATAAAGTTCAATTTAAAAAATAGCACGATAACTACTCACGGCCAACTCGTTCTAGTAAGCTCGTGGTTCATTCGCCCGGGCGCTTCAGAGCTTTCTGGCGATGTACAATTACGTGTTTACAAAATATCGCCTTGGCGCTACTCGGAAATCCGGCGATTTACATTTAATCAAGTCTATTCGTAAGTGTTTTTTCGCTCCTTTATGCCCTTCCGGTCGAGGACTCAATTCCCTTTCTCTGACTTGATTTTGAGCTCCGGTTGGCTCAAGCGCATTTCGTCTTAATAATTTCTCGACAATCACACTTCGCTTCTGGAAGGTTCTATCCAACGGTGTCTCATTTTTGACGCAAACTGAGAAAGTGCAGCTGCGAGCACGTGTGCTTGTGAGCTGATTAATTTATTTTATGTTATCAAAAGGGGATTCCGATGCAACGAGCAAACTTGTTTGTTTCAGGGGTGCGCCCAGCTAGGATGGAGTCGGGTGGGTCGGTCTGGGGAGGATGCCCCAGGCGGGTGAATGGTAAGACTGTTAAAGTCCGGTGCCGCTCGGGTCGGAGTGGTTGAAAGGGTCGTATTCTGAGCTGAGGCGCGTAGGAGGCTGGGGCTGGTTGGAATTCGCACCAAGGTGTAACAAAATGTACTCCATCATTGGAGATGAAGAAATCTGTTAGTAATTTTACAAAATCTTATTTATAAATAATTCTCTAACAGAATCTCTGTGCCGCCTTAGTTCTAAGTTAAGCAATGCTTTGCATTTGTGTTTTATACTTGATAACGTCGCCTTAAACGTCAGTATCACAATCTAGTGAACAATGCGATAGTGTACGTGTTAGATAATCATTGCGTTGTGCTCCAGAGATGATTTTGTAATTTGTGATGTTCCGTCATCTATTACACTGGAGTATAATTTTAAATTTTGTTTTTATAGACTTCGATTTGTAGATTGAGTTTTACTAAATCAGACAATCTGGTTTTGAAACTGCAATTAGTTTTCTTGTATCCCATCAGGTTGTTCATGTATTGCTTATCTCCTTAGTGGTTGTATACTAATTTTTAAGTTGCAGTTTTATTCGATGAGCTAACGTTTCCCACCATGTTATATTCAAGCTAGATTCTGTATCCGCGAGAGAACTGAGCACTATTGTCCTGCTGCTGCTGCTCGATAATGAAGCAGCCTGGATGGCGTGGGAAAGGAAAATCTTGGCGTTCAGAGTCGAATGACACACGCGTGGCAACGTGGTGAGTGTTCACCAGCAAACCATTGCCGCGCATTGCGAGCCCATTCATTCTATGTCTGATGCAATTATGGGCTTGGAAAAGTAATACACTTGTATTTTGTTCCAGATGCCCCTGTGCTATGGTACTTGCTCACATTTTTACTTGTTCCAGATAAACTTGTGGTAATGAGATCTGCGTACGTTTGTTTATATTACAACTGCCTTCGTTCTTGGAATTGAATGCATTAATTTCAATTAGCAATCGTAATGACACGTCTCCACGTGTGAATGTAATCTAAGTAAAGGTTTCTCTGCTACAACTATAATACTTCTATTTCCTTACTGTATTAAATCTATTTGGTTTGAAATATTCTTGATTTCAACATGTCATCGCCTTCCTAAACTACATTTTGTGTTTCTGAAGCTAAGGCTGTCTGTAAAATGCTCTCTGTGGTATTCAAACAACCTCCTTTTAGTTAAGTCATTACTATTTTATGTAGGTCGGATAAACTTTCCAGGCGGCTTTCCAGCTCAACGTTAAGTTCTCAATATCCATTATCATACATGTATCTAGTAGGAGTACTGTTTAGTATTATAATTTCTGAACCAGCATTATCAACAGAATTATTGCACCAGCATTATTAACATTTTTTATTAGAATTTACAACAGAATGAACTACTTCAACGTCAACTAAAAATTCTTATATAATGTAACTTAACTTAAATTTTATTAAACTTTAGAACTTACTAGTTGTCCAAACTTATCAACGTTCCTACTTTTAAAATTTCTGAAAATTTTGACCTTTTAATAAAAAACAATTTCCAAGCTCATTTTGATCTATTTAAGAAAAAATCAAAAAATCTGGAGCAGGTTTTTGAGAACATTTTGAAACTGTATACAAACTTCATTTTAAGTATCCCTAAAATTTTAAAATGTTGCAAGTTCGCAGGGCTATCAGTCAGAGAAACTAATTTTCGAAAAAAGCCTACCTTCAGTTTTCGTCTTAAGTGTTGATTGTGCGGTTGGTATTGCTCCCATTGATTATTTGTTATATCTTTGAACCTCATTAACAGAACATCATTAAAATAGCATGGTACCACCAGACGATTTTAACCTCAAAGTGATCCACATGCGCCGTGGTTAATGTTCCCAGATCCTTCTGGAATAAATCAAGGCCATGAGTTTTACACGAATATTTGTGCTTTTGGGAGTACTTTATATGAATCGTAAATATTTCAATTTTTTCCTTTAAAATGTTTTCGTTTTCGAAAAATTGGAGCATTTTTCATAAAAAGGTTGCTTTTTTAAGTTGGAAATATTGCACGCACTCTTGCACGAAAACTACTAATATATTCAAAAAATGAGCATGACATTAATGAAATAACTATTTATAGACAAAAAATGTCGTTTAAAGGAAACGTCTGTCAATTTTATCGTTGTAGGAGGACGCCGAAAAAAATTCAAACATTTTCCAATTTTCGAAAATTTAGGACCTCCCATATCGCCACAACCGCCCACAAGGACGCCGACATACGGGAAGGAGCGAAGCGCGCGGCGGCGCAGCAGGCGCAAACTACGCCGTCGGTACGCGACTGACCGGAGAGCGGAGTGCGAACTCGCGAACAGACTTTTCCTTCCGGCCAAGACGAAGGGAGGAGAAATGGCCATCCCTCCGAGGTTGCCCCAGGCCACATCTCATAAATACCGCGAGACACGACGAAAAGGTTCTCTGTTAATCCGGCGACGCGGGCGAAAGCACTAGTTCTGGGAGTCTGATAACGTAGGCGAACGCGTAAGTTCTCTAGGAATTTGGTTGTGGAAGTGAATAATTGGGTGGTGTGAGCGTGGAGGATTAGTAGGTATAGCAGTGTGATTGCAATACGAACATATTAGTATTCAGCAGCAAGCTCGTTAGAAAGAAAGCGCTCGGAGCGAAGTAAGAACAGTGAACGTTTTGTTCCAAAAGTGCTCATTTCGCGCAGAGGACAGTCATGTGAAATCCAGTGGAGACTAACTAACGCTGCAGCCATCCGAAGTGCAGTTGCGACGCCCAGTGTAGTAACGCAAAGATCCGATTTCCCGCAAGATTTGGAGATTTTGAGCGCGAGACTAGGAGCGCGGGCATACATGTTCGTGGCGAGGACGAAAAGAAGAGAGAAGAGGAGCCGGGAGTGGATAAAGCGTTCGAGAGAAGGGCCTGGTTTGACCGAACGCGTGACGGACGGACGGACGGACGGACGGACGGACGGGAGAGGCGTACGGGAGAAGGGCCAGGTTTGACCGAACGCGTGACGGACGGACGGGCGAAGCGTACGAAAGAAGGTGGAGTGACGTCGCTGCGACACCGGGCGGCGAGAGTGCCGAGGTCGGCCACGAGCGAACTGGACAGCGCCGTAAAGGTAACCGAACTTGCTACTTTTCGTGCGAAGTTTGGTGCGGGCCAGAAAGTGGATAACGGCAAATTTGCGTGGTAGTTCATATGACTAACTCCTAAATTCCGTATAGAAAGACTGTCGCCTTTTAAACAAGTTAGTGGAGATTTAAATTCTGCTAAAAGTATACCTTGTATGATTTTGCAAATGGCCAAAACCCTTGTACAATTTTACGGCAATGTTGTGTAAATATTGGCTTCATTCTGTTATGGGGGAAAGATTAAGTTGTTCCACTATTTCATGGATGTGTCAATATTCTTTTTTATGATTTAAATTGTACGTATAATAGTAGATTTCCGTGTTACTTTGTCAAATTTCTTTCTTTCGTGTTTCTGGTAACGTGTGCGTAGCCCGAGGCCTGCACTTATAAGCACCGCAGAACTAATCAGTAAAATTCATTTTTAAAAGCCCGTGCACGGCAGAAAGAAAGGGCAAAGAAAGAATAGTATTGCTCAAAAGGGAAAGTGATAACATTTTGTTGGTTCTGTCGGTTCCGATTTGTGTTTCGGTAGCCGAACTAACGTCACCATTTATAAAATTTTGTACAAAGGTCATGTCATCTTGCGATCCGAAGTGTCTGCCGTTTAATTCAGGTGTTTGTGTATTAATTTCATGGATTTGTTTAATTACAGTGAGTTTTGTGTGGGTGGTGGACGTGTGTGTATATATATATATATATATATATATATATATATATATATATATATATATATATATATATATATATATCTCAGGGAACCCAAAAACGTGTATTTCCGTTAAAATCTTGAAACCGATTTTCCGCAGCATTATATTACTTTCTCTATACTACGTATATTACTCCGTTTATCCGTATATATGCGAGAAAGTTAAATGTGATTGATTAAAACTTGATTGGCTGATGATTCCGGGCGCGTCAACTGCAAGGGATTTTCCCGTAAGTCTAGTAAATGTTTTGTATCCCCTGATGTGGCGACCTTCCCCCACTGGATGGCGATATCCGGCGCCGACCTACATGTCGGGTCGGGGGGTTTTCCGCACCAGCCATCTCCCTCCAGCGAGGCACTGCACGAACAACCCGCTCTAAGCTCCCGACTTATCTTCCGACACGTGTGTGTAGTACACGTAAACATGAGAGTAAGAGGTAAGATCAGGACAAAAACGAGAAGGAAAGATCACGCAAGGTCTGTGGCCCGTTTGTTAGGGTACGGTTCCAGCATTTGCCTGGTGTTGATCGGAGAAACCACGGAAAACTACCGATCAGAGTAGCCTGCCACTAGAATTCTCCTCCGGATAGCGACTGAATTCAACTCAGCCATCTAGCTAACGTGGAAAATCCTGCCACCATCGGGACTTGAACCGTAGGTCCTCATGGCACTGCTGTGACATCGGTTGATGCTACAAGCCGCCTCAGCCAGTAAAAAGGAACAAACAAAATTGAAATTGTTATTCCTTTATTTGAAACGATTAATTTTAGCGTACTCATATTTCTTAAAAGTGCTGTAAAAGGCTTATGGTTATGACCCCTTTCTCTATCAGGTTTTTCGTCCCGTTTCGCTGGATTCAGTGATAAGATGCCGATAAGGCCTCTTGCTTTCACTTCTGGATAGAAAATGTTACCATGACATATTTTGATGAGCTCTCATTTATCCGCGGAGTGGGTGTTAGTTACGAAGATAATCCCAAAAGTAACGTTGCCTATGTTTTGGAACATACATTGAAATTGTTTTCAATCTTGTTTACATCAATGTAAAGTTTGAACATTTATTAATATTCCTACATAATAGCCATTTCTCTGGATGGATTTGTGTAGGCGCTGCAGCAGTTTTTGTATGCCCTTGTCATGCCAGCACGCCACCATGTTGAAGCGTTTATCCTCATTAACGTTTGCTGAAGCGCTTCCAGCCAAATGTTCTTTCATCTTAGGAAGTAGGTGGTTGTCACTGGGTACCATGTCCGGACTACGGGGTGAGCGGGTGATTATATCCCATCCCAACTTGCAGGAGAACGACATGGGGACGAGCATTATCGTGGAAAATGCTTACGTTCGTACTCAACATTCTCCGGTTCTGAAGTGTCCGTCTGAGATTTTAGTCTCATAATACCTGACAACATTTTTTGGGGTCCCGTATGGCGTGAAGTGCACCACCTATACTCCTTTTTTATCCCAAAACAAAAATGCCTTGACGATCGCCAGTTTGTTATAGTTCGAATTTTCGGGCTTTGGGAAAAGATGCCGCCACTGACGAGATTGTTGTTTGAACTCAGGTATGGAGTATAACGCCCAGGTGTCGTCGTCCGTGACAATCGAATACAAAAAGTTGTTCTTTTCGTTTGTATAGCGGCGAGGAGGAGGATTCAACTCGTTGCCGTTGGTGATCTTCCGTGAGCATTCGCGGGATCCATCTTGCCCTTACCTTTTGATATTGCAGTTTTTCCTTCAAAATTCTGCAAACTTCACCCTTGGAAACGTAAAAAAAGAGCTCCATTGCAAACGGCTGCAAAATAGACTGTACCCTACTGAAGTGCGCATGGTCTTGTTTGCGGGTGTGGGAAGCGGTTAACACAACAATGTCACCGAGAGCTGCACGAATAGTTTTCCGGCAACCTCAGCACTTCAGAGACCTTGCTTTCGCGATTGCTCTCGTACTTTGTTAGCAGGACTTTGTTCAAATCTGTACTTAGTATGCTAATGGAAATAGTTTCTATTACTCAGATATTCACATTTTTTGCAATGAAAGATTAAATGTCATCGCCCGCTCTGAATGTCCTGCGCCGCGTGATCGTATTGTTACGTTTTTATGTGGTGAATTAAAACACAGATATTATTTTAACAAAAACGTTTTTTTTCTTCTTCACACAATCGCTGAAAACACTTGATTTATGTACAGATCGTCTTCACTTGATTATTCTTTATACGGCACACTTCTCTTATTTATTTACACTACACTTCTCTTGAGTACTTATTTTCACTGTTCACTTCTTACACTGTCGCACAGTCCTAAGCACTGACCACTATTCGATGCACTGGCCACAGTCCACTGCACTGACCACAGTTTACGGCGCTGGCCACGGTTCACGCCACTGAGCATAATAACTGCTTTGCTATTCACACACTTTGCACACACTTTACAGCTCAGCTTCCACTTCAGACATAAGACTGACTCGCGGTCGCCGACGTCTCGGCGGTCGCCGACGTCTCGGCGGGCGCCGACGAGAATTTCCTGGACTTCGCGATAAGCGCCGCAAAGAGTCTAGAGCCGTCTACTTCAGGGGCCGTCGGCGGTTGTCGCAATCCGTGTATACACGTAGTTCGTGGTGGTGCCGGCAGATGACGCAATATGTTACCGTATTTTACAAGTGTTTTGAGGCAGTTGGATACTACTGAAGTTGGAAAGTGTATACTATTTCATATTTCTTTGTTCGTTTCTTATATTGCAGCCTTTATTATACCTTTACAAATTAATCTTTTAGAAATTTTATTATTTTTATTATATTTTTATTTATTATAAATTGTTTCCTTTAATTGTGTTAAATGTGCAAAATAATAGATGAGCATGGTTGGTTCTTGTAACGCCGCATTGATAACAAGGTGATAATGGCTTCCTTTCGTTCGTTGATATATATTGACACGAAACGGACGTAGTCCATTCCTCTCGTGTGTTAATCAAGAGATGGCCACATCCCATAAGTAGCCATCGTGAGATTTGAAGAACGCGCGCAGTTGACGTCAGAGGGTGACGCGCAGCGACGGTTCGGTTCAAACCGGTGACATCATATGAGCTAATTAGGCAAGGGCCGATAAGACCCGAGGCGGCCATTGGTCGGAATCAGTCACGCGAGGTGTCTGAAATCGGACATCTAGGTGTTCGCAGAAGCGAACATTCCCTTCTGAAATTTCATGGAAGTCGGACGAGTTTTTCGTTAGGTGTGTGCGAGAAGAAAAGTAGGTGAGACGAATTTAGGCAGACAGTGCTCTAATATTCGTGAGTAGCAGGAAACTATTGCTTTTCGCAAAGTTAACTAGTCGCCACGAGAACTGTGCAGTTGAATGTTGTTAGTGCATAACGACAATTTGGCCCGTAATTGCAGCACGAAGGCTGATTCAAACAGTGAAGTGTAACGTATTGTAGGCCTACAGCTAGCGACAGTCGGGGCGCCACAAAGGTGCTGCGGCAAGGGATTAGACGCCAGGGGCCAGGCAGGATGTGACACGCCGAGGTATTCAGAGAAATCCTAAGAGCTAGGGAAAGGGATGCCCAAAATGCGGGACAGCGCATTTTTGCCGCGTGCCGCGTGACAAATTCTTGGAATCCATGGAAATGGATGTCCAAAAATGCCTGGTAACGCGACTAGCGCGGGCCGTGTGCAAAACCCAGTGACGTTTCAGGTCACGTGGGTGGTAGCTATATAAGAGCGCGGGGGCGGGGTTAGTTGAGCTGAGTGGGAACCCTCGTGCGAACGCACAAAACTTGCGCCCAGGGCGGTGCGGAGCCGAGCTAGGCTCGTGCGGCAACCCATGTGTTGGGACGCCGTTGTGGACTATATCCACGGGTGACCGAGGTCGCCGGAGCTGTCTGCTGTGTGCGGGAGGCTCGCTGAGAGTGGCGCGGGCCACGAGTCAGTCATTTCATTTTTAAGGATCGCTCCTGCGATCAGGGAAGTAAACATCTACCGGAGCTGAGCAACTTAAATTATTACTGTACATATTGTGAATAAACCTGTACATATTTTTCATTGAAGCTCGTGTCTGTGATTGTGTATTCCCACGACGTCACAGACGGGTTGACATAATTGGTGGCAGCGGTTATAAAGAAGCCCACGGGGGAGTACGTGCACCCACCAAATAGTATAATTGGTGGTTGCGGTTATAAGAATTCCACGGGGAAGTGTTGCTCAATTGGGATAATTAATAGCAGCAGTTAAAACATTCACGCCGGAACGGCAGAGCATTGTTGCACCATACTCATACGTGGTGGCAGTATTACGAACTGTGGGTGGGCCAGTGCGTGGGTGTGTCGACGGGCAAACAATTACGACGCACGGGAGCAGAGAGGGTCCGTTCCTAGCCAGACGCCCACGTCTTCACGGCAACGCAGGAAGGAAGGACGTCTCAAGGCCAACCGGCTTTGACAAAATCAAGAAGTCAGCAAGGATCTGGTGTAAGTATAGCTATCTGCATTGTAAGGTTCAGCTCAGGTTTCAGTTATGGCTTACTTACCGAGATTCGGGAAAGATTGTGTGCATGTGGCACAGGAAAAATTGATAGAGGAGCATTGCGACTACGAGGAGGAATTTGTGAAAGGGATAGCTCAGGCATATAAGGATGAACGCGAACGAGAAAAGGCCGAACGCGAATCAGAGAAGGAACGTGCATTTCAGTTAGAAAAACTGAGAATAGAACAGGGCCAACTGGCGGGTAGAGCTAGTCCGCAGTCCGAAGTAAATAGAAAAATGCACATTCGATTAAATCAAGTTAAATCAAGTTATTCAAAGGGGAGGACGACGACATAACGGCGTTTTTAAGTGTTTTTGAGAATCAGGCGGAATAATTAGAAATTCCAGAAGAAGAGTGGGTGGCAAATCTTATGGGACAGCTCCCACACCAAATCAATGCATCGCTAACTTTAGAAGGGCAAGGTAGAAGAACAGAATATGCCGATTTAAAGAATAGGTTATTAGAAATGTATCGATTCAATGCCGAGAAGTTTCGACAATTGTTCGCGAAACATGTAAAAGCCGCGAATACTACCTGGAACGTATACGCGAGAGAGCTGAAAAATTATTGCAAAGAATGGGTAGCAGGACTAGATATTCATACGTTCGAGGACTTAATGAATCTAATTGTAACCGATCAATTGAAGCGTCGTGTGCCTATTGATATTAAAGAGCGCTTTATTGATGAGTGGGGGGATTTTAAGATGCCCCTAGAACTAGCTTGTAAACTAGATAACTATGAAAACAATAGGGCAGGCTGGAAACTGTCTTCGTTCAAGCCTTATAGGAAATCGGAAGCCGTAGGGGAACATGTTACAAGCACGAGCAAGACGATGCCGATAGTACCGGAAATTCAGGGGAAATCGAGCGGTTAGAAAACCGATGTTCGGGCAGCGTACGAGAAACCAGACAAGCGGAAATGCTACGGGTGTGGTGCCACGGACCACATGGTCCGTGAATGCCCGCAGCGCCGCGTGGCCGAAAAAATGAATCATGTGGCAGACAAAACAGCTACGGAATTGTTTTCACCTTACGTGTTCGTTGGCAAAATTAATAAAATTCCAAGTCGATTTTTACGCGATTGTGGTGCCAGTTTCGATCTTGTAAATGAGAAATTTATTAGCGACGAGAATTTAACGGGAGAAAGCGTGTGGATTTTGCAACCGCTTGATGCCTCCCCACGAAATCTACCGGTGGCAGAAGTCGCTATTGAAGGGCCATTCGGGAAAGTAGTAACTAAAGCCGCAGTCGTGCCTCGCGAATGCGACGGCGGATATTACTTATTAAGTAATAGAACAGCTGCTCTGTTGGAAGAAGTAAAGGCAGGATTTATTGAGCCACAATTAGTTGCAGCCGTAACGACGCGGGCAAACGCCGCTGAAACGGCACGAGTGACTCAGGAGTCGGGGCCGGCTGACCGAGAGGCAGGCGAGATTGACGCGGACGAGCAGGTAGAAAACCTTGAACAATTGAGGCAGGAGGAAGCCGTTAGTGAAAGGGACGCCAGTGCAAGCGTACTAACGCCCGAAGTGAATGAACTCATAAATGTTACCCAGACTGAGTTCGCAGCTTCACAACAAAGTGACCCGGAAATCAAAACATTATACGACGCGAATAAGCACAACGTACCGGAAGCAGGGCGAGAGTCGTATTTCGTGAAAAATAGTATTTTGAATCGGTCAAGACACAGCAAGCGCGGTGAAAAATTTAATATCTTAGTAGTTCCGACTAAATATCGGGCCGCCGTTCTCAAGGTGTGCCATCAAACAGCGAATGCACATTTAGGTTGCACTAAGAGCAAAGCCAGCATGTCGCGATACTTTTATTGGCCTCGTTGTTTCCAGGATATGGAGACATGTGAAAACTTGCGATGTGTGTCAAAAGGTTGGTAGGCCAAATGATCGTAAAAAAGCACCGTTAATGTTAGTACCGCCGATAACGGACGTCTTCGGTAAAATTAATATTGATACTTGTGGACCTCTTCCCGAAAGCAAAGAAGGCAACAAGTTTATTTTGACAGCCATTTGTTTAGCGTCTAGGTATCCGGAGGCTATTCCAATTACAGATTTGCAATCAGCAACTATCATTAGTGCCTTGTTGAAATTATTCAGTAGAATCGGGTTTCCTAAGGAATTACAAACAGACCAGGGCACGTGCTTTACAAGCGCATTGACAGGGGAATTTGCTAGGAAGTTTGGGATCAAACTGGTGAGAAGTTTGCCCTACCACTCGCAGTCAAATCCTATGGAACGCGTGCATAGGACGATGAATCGCTTAATCAAAGTGTTAAGCTTGGAAGCAGGAACGGAGTGTGAGGACCAAATGCCCGCGATTTTATTTGCTTTGAGAACCACGGTGCACGAGAGCCTCGGATTCACTCCAGCTGAATTAGTTTATGGGAGGAACCTCAGAACTCCCATAACCTTATTATATGAACAACTTGCAGGCGAGGACGATGAGGAAGAAAACTCCGTCGTAGAATATGTGTTCAAGTTAATAAATAGGCTTCAGAAATCTCGCGAATTAGCTCACGAGAAGCTTGTTAACGAGCAGGAGAAAAGAAAAAACTTGGTACGATCGGCGAGCCGTACACAGAGCATTCGCGCCGGGCGACCGGGTGCTGGTGTTGGCCCCGAATCGCAGAAAAAAGTTATCTGTTTAATGGATAGGACCGGGAGAAGTAGTAGAGAAAAAATCGGACACGAACTACTCTGTCCGAATGCCTGGGAAAAAGGAAGAGCGTATCTACCACATTAACATGTTGAAAGCGTACGTGTAGCGTACCGAATATCTGAATTATGTAGCAGATCGTAGCTCAAACTTTGAAGTTGAGGAAGACGAGCTGGATAAGTACGCTATTAATCTTGATAGTGTCGACTTCGATGCGGAAGCTATGCTCGAATGAACAGAAGTCGAAGACGAGTTCCGCGACAAACTGCTCAATTTAATTGTAAAGTACAAGCATATATTTTCAGACAGACCAGGGTTGACGGATGTCGTCACCATGGACATTGAATTGACGGACGAGTCGAAAAAGATAAGTGCGCCTTATCGAATGTCGCCCCGTCAATCAAAAATACTGCAGGAAGAAATCGCGAAGATGTTACGTGATAACATAATCGAAATAGGCGACTCTGATTATGCTTCCCCTATGATTCTTGTAGAGGCGCCGGGACGAAAACCAAGACCGTGCGTAGATTATCGTAAGCCAAACCAAATTATAAAATCAGAATATTTTCCGTTGCCGAACACGGAGGAGAGGATAAAAGCAGTAGCGGCAGCTAAGATTATTACTACATTGGATTTAGCAAACTTTTATCATCAGATACCGCTCACTCCGAGAGCGCAAAGATATGCGGCGTTCTGTACAAGCTTTGGCACGTATAGGCCATTGAGATTGCCCTTCGGGCTAAAAAAATGCACTTTTTCAGTGTAGCAGGATGATGGTAGCTTTATTAGCAGGATGTGCAGAATTTGCAGTCCCATACTTGGATGACATCGCCATTTATAGCGACACATGGCAAGAACACCTTAGACATTTAGAGCAGGTGTTTCTAATATTAGAGAAAGCGAAGTTGCATGTGCAGCCAAGCAAGTGTAAATACGCGCGTAAGAATGTGCAATACCTAGGCTACATGGTTGGTAGTGGCATGATGCGGCCGGTAGAGGCCAAAGTGAAAACTATTAAAGAGCACCCCGTACCTCAAACGAAAAAGCAAGTGCGTGCTTTTCTCGGATCAACGGGTTACTACAGGAAATTTATTCCTGATTATGCGGGTATATCAGCGCCATTAACGGACTTATTGCGAGGTCGCGAACGGCAAGGCAGGGTAACGTGGACGCCAGCATGCGAGATGGCATTCGAGAAATTGAGGAACGCTCTATGTCACGAACCCGTCCTTCACGCGCCCGATTTTAATAAGGACTTTATAGTGCAGTGTGATGCGTCAAAAAGAGGTATTGGCATCATTTTGGCTCAGTATAATGATAGAGGAGAAGAAAAACCGGTGTTATACATAAGTCGTAAATTCACAGATACGGAATTATTACGATGTACAACAGAACAGGAGTGCACAGCCATAATATGGGCTTTGCAGAAACTAAAGTACTATTTGGATGGATAGCGGTGAGAGAACTCTAACGCTAGTATTGTGAAATTGCGGAAACGTGTGCTGTAAGCTGATAATAAAAACTGCCAGACCACTGGTTACAAACCGCACGCCGCCTGGAAAGTCGTCTGCGAAGAATTTCTACCCAGAAGATGAAAATCAAAGTTACAAATTATCACGGACTATCCGATTGTGAGTGAAACTCGACTCGGTGCACATCCGAGGTGGTACAAGAATTGGGACATCGTGAGGAGGAGAGATGTCTGAGGGGAACGCCGTGGACTTTGAGAGGTCACAGCCGACGCCGACGTATCAGAACGAGTCGTGCGGAGCGCAGCCGTCCGTCCCGAAGCGGGCAGGCGCGGCCGACCCGTCCTTTCGTCGACTCCGAATCTGCGAGCACGCTGCCCAAAAGAGTAGTGGAATCCCGAGGTACACGCCGCCGAGACACAGATGACGAGAGTGAATACCCGTTAAGTTATAAAGACTGTCAGAAAGCTGAATGTTAAATTAGATTCAAAAGAAAATTCATTTTGTTTTAGAATTCATTTAAAAATTGTTTTATAATTTGAATTTGGGCAGGAAGGCATTTCTAGCCTCCCATAAACTGTACTTAAATTTAGGAGATTCAATTTACGAATGAAGGCGTAGCATAAAAATTAAACGGATTAATATTGCAGTAGTAGAGTGCAAAATAAGAGTCGAGGAAATAAAAGGTATATATTTCAATTCCGCGCCAGCTCGTAGCGTAAGTTTATGATGAGTGTTATTTCATGAATTCTAAAATGTTTAAGATCGTGATGTGATTCGTGGAGATTTGCCTTTAGGAAAGAAAAATTGCTTGTGGTTATTTAAGTACTTTAGGAAAGAAAAATTGCAATTTAAACACCAGTGCAGAGGCTTGCACATTGTATTTTTGTAAAATTTGTATTGTTGAATCTTTCGACTAATGAATTGTTTTCCAAAGCAAATCGTAGCGCCTATCATTAAATGTGTGTGAGTTTCCTAAGTCTCGTACCATGGAGGGTTTCTGGGAGAGTAAAACAATTTATAAGAAGAATAAACAACTGGTAGGGCCCGGCGACGGAGCGGCGGAGAGGACGTCGCACGTTGCTAGTGATACCCACGCTTGAAATCTTTCTCGTGGGGTATAAGCGCCCTGACCCTTCAAAGGTTGGTGAATGCCGGCGCGGCGCGTAAAGAGAGACGTGTTTCGTCGTAATATATACTAATACCTTTATATATTTGTAGAATATTACAATACCATAGTGATTAATAATTACTATCATGTATGTTTCTATCTGTTTTCGTTTGTTTGCCAACACTATTAGTATCTTATTATTTATTAACTTTTACTTATTTCACTTTCTCGAATTTTGCTTACGAAGGATATTTTAAGGCAAAGAATATTGCGAAAATATATACTTCTATACTACTACTACTACTACTACTACTACTACTACTACTACTACTACTACTACTACTACTACTACTACTTCTATACTACTACTTCTATACTACTACTTCTATACTACTACTACTATTACTACTACTACTATTACTACTACTACTATTACTACTACTACTACTACTACCACTACTATACTACTACTACCACTACTATACTACTACTACTAGTATACTACTACTACTACTACTACTACTACTACTACTACTAGTATACTACTCGCTCAGGTGCTGTCAAAGTTCAGGGTAGAATCTGAAATAAACCCCGAGGACTCGAAAACGGAGGTCAAGTGCATCCGACAGACCCGATCGGGAAATGTACTGTTAGAACTGGGAAATAACTCGGAAGGTGGCAAGGCCTTCACGAACACCCTGAAGTCAGCCCTTGGTGAGTCAGGAGCGGTGAGATATGGGGTACCCCGGTCGACCCTCGAAATAAGAGATCTAGACTGCGTCACCTCAACCGCAGATGTTGAGATAAGCATCAGGAAAGTCCTAAAAGCTCCGAGAGGAGAATTAAAAATATCGGTGTCAAGAGCGAACAGCAGGAGGCAAAAAATTGCAGTCATCGAATTACATGAACGCGACGCCAGAATACTCTTGATGAAAGGGACAATCCAGATAGGATGGATTGCAAATTGCAGAATCCTACGGAGGGCGTTTGTCACTCGATGCTAAAGATGCAACGGGTACGGCCACATTGCCAGAAATTGCAATGTACCAAACAGAAAGGAGGAATGCTACAGATGTGGAGAGAAAGGCCACAAGTCAGCCTTCTGCACATGAGATGAGATGCAGCCTCTGCGCTAGCACCGGAGATAAAACCAGAGAAGCACATTGTCATCACCCGGGAACACGCGCCTGTGCAGTCTTCCGACAAGCCCTGCAGAAGGCCAAAGGGGACGCCAAGACCCAACAATGGTTCAGGTCCTACAACGCAATGTAAACAAGCAAGACGGCGATGGACCTTCTCTTCCAACTGAAGGCGGAGAAGCGGCCTGACACTGTGCTGATTAGCAACACCGCCATATACAGAATGGGGTGTGGGTGGCGGACAATCTTGGCACTGCGGCCATATGGATACCCGGTTCTGGGAAAATAGTAATCGGGAAACAGGGGAAGGGTGACGGCTTTGTTTGGGTGAAGAGCAGAAATGTCAACTACGTAAGCTGCTACTTCACTTCAAACGAAAAAATAGACAAATTTAAGCAAATGCTGGAAAAACTTGAAGACACCGTAAGCGACATGAGTGGCGAAACTTTGGTCGCAGGCGACTTTAACGGGAAAGCACTGGAATGGGGAATGCCGTTCACGGATACCCGAGGCAGACTCATTCTAGACATGGCAGCAAGGCTGAACCTCGTCGTTCTCAACAATGGCGATACGCCCACGTTCGAACGAGCTGGTTGTAGAAGACCTGTTCCCGACATCACCCTAGCGAGTGAGAAACTAGCGTCCCTCATCACCGACTGGAAAGTTTGGGGGGAATATGCGGCAAGCGACCATCAATATATCACCTACAGGGTAATGAAGGGAGGAACGGGCCACAGGAACCACACAACCCTTGGCTGGAACCCCACAAAAATGGACAAGAGGAAGTTCAAATCCACGTTGGAGGAGGGTATTGCAGCGGAAGGAGCAAGTGCAACGAACGAGGTAAGCCAAGCTGAGAAGCTAGCCGACAGCACTATGGCTGCCATTACAAGAGCGTGCGATGCCTCAATGCCCCGCAAGAAAAGCATCCCTAAGAGAAACGCAGTCTACTGGTGGAATGAAGAGATTGCGGGCCTCAGGAATGAATGTCAACGACTCAGACGCAAAGCGCTCAGAGCCAGAAGAGACTCGAGAGATACTGAGGCGAAAACAGCGGAATATAAAGAGGCCAAAAAACACCTCAGGAGAGCTATAGCGGAAAGCAAGAAGAAGTGGGACGAGCTGACACAGGAGGTTGAAGACGACCCGTGGGGAAGAGGTTATAAGATCGTCAACAGGAAGCTAGGAGCCATATCACCTCCGAAAACCCTGGAAGCACACGTTGTTGATGACATCGTTGACGCCCTATTTCTCTCGCATCCGATGAGACTCACCAACAAATATGATGTAGCAGATGAAGAGATCCCTCTCTTCACTGCTGACGAATTAAAGATGGCAGCAAACTCTTTAAAGCACCGCAAAGTGCTGGGCCCAGACGGCATACCGATAGAGGCTCTGAAAGTAGTGGCAGAAACCCATCCGCAACTTCTGCTTGATATGTTCAATGCATGTCTCAGAGAGGGCAGGTTTTGTGCGAGATGGAAACGCGCACGTCTCGCCTTGATAAGCAAGGGCAACGGACCCGCGCACGCCCCCTAGACGTATCGACCACTGTGCATGCTGGATACAACGGGGAAATTATATGAGAAGATGCTCAAACCCCGCATCCAACTAGCCATTGAAGAAGCAGGAGGACTATCAGCACGGCAATTCGGTTTCAGGAAATGGAGGAGTACAACCGACGCTGTATGAGAAATTATTGACACAGTGAGTCGGGCGGAGACGGGCAACCACCGCTCACGCCCACTATGCATGGTGGTGACTGTCGACGTCCAGAACGCCTTAAACACGGCAAACTGGGCGGATATGATGAGCGCATTAGAGCAATTTAGAGTGCCCAATTACTTCGTGTCATCGATGACTACCTCCACGAGAGGGTGGTAATCTATGATACGGAGGAAGGGCAGAAGACCAAAGAAATGACAGCAGGAGCGGCCCAGGGGTCAATACTTGGACCAGATCTCTGGAATATCGTTTATGACGGAGTGCTCCAACTAGAAATGCCTGACGACACCTTCCTGGTTGGATATGCGAACGACCTGGCGGTTGTGCTGACAGCACGATCCCTGGAAGGACTTCAAATCCGCCTGAACCAGACAATGAGACGGGTGCAAACCTGGATGAATGCACACGCCTTAAAGCTAGCTGTGCAAAAAACGGAGATAGTGATACTATCTAAGAAACGTATCAACTACAGGGCAGAGATGGCGATATTGGGCGAAACCATTCAGGCGAAAAAAGCAGTGAACTATCTAGGGATCATGCTGGATAACAAGCTCTCCTTTTGAGAGCAAATCAAGAGAGCAACTGACAAAGCTGCCAGAATGACAACTCTGAGCAGATTAATGACTAATGTCCGCGGCCCCAGTGCTGGAAAGAGAAAACTGCTAATGACAGTAACGCAGTCAATCCTTTTATATGGTGCAGAGATCTGGGCGACATCGTTGAAACACGGAAAATACAGGAGAAGAATATTAGCGGTCCAGAGAAGAGGAGCCCTGCGAATTGCAAGTGCCTACCGCACCGTCTCAGACGCAGCAATATTCGTAATCGCTGGAACAGTCCCCATTGACCTTCTTGTCCACGAGAGGAAACGCTTGCGGGAAAGAAACGTGGGCGAAGACAGGGAAAAGAAGAGGGAAGAAAGGGAAAATACACTAACGTGACAAGACAGATGGAACAACGAGAGGCAAGGGAGATGGACAGCCCGACTCATCCCCAACATCGAACCATGGCTGAAAAGGAAGCACGGCGAGGTCGATTACTACCTGACACAATTCCTGTCAGGTCACGGCTTCTTCCGTGCATTCCTAAACAAAATAGGGCAAAAAGAAAGAGCTATATGCGTCTACTGCGGATACAGCGACGACGACGCGCACCACACTTTCTTCAAGTGCGATAGGTGGCAGGCACAGCGACTAGAACTGGAGACCAAAATTGGCGAAATCACAGCTGAAAATGTCGTAAACAAAATGCTGAAGAATCTAGATCACTGGATGACTGTAGCAGCCTTCGCCAGGAAAGTGCTGACCCAGAAGAAACGCGAGGACGCGACAGAAACGTGACGTGACTACACACAGACTGACTGAATGATAGACGACCATCAAGATGAAGAGACAAAACGAAGATAAGAAAGCTACAGCTTAGAAAATGGTCCCGCTCTGAAGAATGCTGAAAAAACGTACCGGAGCGCATCACCAAGAGGAAAGGGGTTTATGGTTTTTAGTGGGCGCGAGCCTCACACTATCTAGAGAAATGGACACTAAGCTCTCTAGGTGTCTGTTAGAGATTTTCCAGTTTTCCCCTCAAGTTTAAAAAAAATACTGCTACTGCTACTGCCACTGCCACTGCCACTGCCACTGCCACTGCCACTGCCACTGCCACTGCCACTGCCACTGCCACTGCCACTGCCGGTCGCTTGACCCACTCCCTCTAAAGACCTCACGTAATTTATGGATGGCCCCTTTCGGTCACCCTGCAACGGTCGTGCTACTCGTTTAAATATTCCAAACCCGCGGTGTGCTGTAGATTTGGTTGGCTGAGACCATGTCTTAATATCATACTTTCATAATCACCTATCTATCAAATCATTCATGTATTTGTGTTCATTCGAACCCTGTACGTGGTATAGGACATTAGTCTAGTAAGAACGTATAAATTAAATATGCATTAAAATAATACAGACCTATTTGGTAAATACGATTAAATTTGAAGTACTTCTGTAAAACCACATTTATGCTGGTTGTAGACGCATAGAGCTGATTGCTAGTGCAACACAGCATGAACTTACAGATTTGAGCAGTAGATATCAAGTTTTGTAGTCACGTCTGACTAAACAACCCATTCTTGATGGTATTTTCACGTATCCTATGGTCGGTCAAGCGAACATTTTTGGAAACGGGTGATGTTTCTTTATATGGAACCGTGAATCTGGTAAGTGGCCGTCCGATAGTGTATGTGGCTGCGATATTGTGCAATGTTTGTCCAAACATCCTCTTGTCTAATGCTTTTTACATTTTTATGGAGAATATATTCATGAAATTAGACAGTATTTTCAATTTCAATAAATATTGGGTCCCATGTGACCGGGTCATTTCACATTAAATCAAAAAGAGTTTCATCATTGTTTCCAACACGGTTTCAGATTTTTTTCCAGCATTGTGGTCCTGATGTATCTCTTAAAATATATAAAGAAGCCCGCTAGTTGACGGTAGATCGGCGTCCAATTTTACCATCCAAAAGGGCAAGATTACCGCCATCTCCCGAAGAAAAACACACACTACACTGAAGGGAGCCTTGGCAGTTGACCGGAATCACTAATCAATGACTGAATCAATAAAAAGAACATTAAATATGGTACCGTAATCGAAAAGTGGCCAGTGGCAGCCTATACAAGAACGCGTAATTTAGGCGCTCATCTGGCTGGCAAAACGGACTGAGGTTAGCAAGGTCGCGGAACACCACTTAGGCGTCCTCTGAGGCGGGCAGGCAAGGAAAGGTTCAGTGCGCCGATTTCTGGAAGTAGAGAAATCGCGTAATGAATCATGCTGCGCTCGTGGCACATAGGGAAGTCGTTAGCCTTTCACCACTGAGGTCCGGGTTTGCTTCCCGTCGAATCTCATGTGAAATTTGCTCCAACAAAGTGAGTTTGGCTGCTTCACAAGGGCTAGACCAACCCCTGTGAAGTGTCCTAAACCCTACTCCTATCCCTTATTCCTTCCCAATTCTGGCCGCTGGGTCGTGAAGCTGGAGCGCGTAGTAAGAGACGCGTACGCGGAGATGCTACTTGGCGGTCCTCTTAACAACTGACTGCGACGTGACATGACATAAAGGTAATGGAGGATTACTCCCCAGCGCAAAGCGCTCAACGCCCCTTAAGGGGTTTGGAGACGCGTTGCGTCAATTTTTAAGACGCAACAAATAAGACAAAAAAATGATCCTATATGTTCGTGAATACACTGCATACCTTATGCAATGAATTCAATGCCAGAAATATATTTTTATTTAACGTTTTGAATAAAGAATCTATTGCTTGAAACTATTCACTTTTCGCTTGAAACTAATTTCTATTACTAATGGCGAGAAAGTACGTAGTTATTTAGCACCAATAGTGTTAAATTGTATTTATAAAAATAATGGAATGAAATGAAATCAAATCAAATATTACACGTGACGGTAAAGATAATTGGACGATGTTATGCATCAATTGACCAAGCGCCAAAACTTGATTTCGAGATATTAACACAAACGCGAAAGTATTAATATAAACTCGTCACCTATCTCAAATTTTGTTTTGTAAACGGCAAAATCAAAATGAATTAAATTTACATGCTCATTCCTTAAATACATGAAAAATTTAGCGAAACTCGGCATTTATGTAGAAATGGCGCTTAATCAATTGAAGCTTTAATAAATAATTTTCATACCCGTGTTTTACATTATCTGACTCCAAGTCAAAACACGTCGCTTAGTCAAGTGATGCAAATTAGAGAAGTACGTAATGCTATTTCTTGTTGTAACATTTTTCAAGATTCGACAAGTTTATAATAAATTTAATCATAATTAACTGCTTATAAAGAAAACCTTATTATTGAATATTTTTACCCTTTCTTTGCCTTTTTATTGAACTAACTTGTTTTATAACCAGTAAAAATCCTCCTCAAGCAACTCAGGAAATTAGGAAATCTTTCTAAAGCAATATTACAAACATCTCAAGCAATATTACAAACATCTCATCTTTTATTGTAGAGAGAGAGAATCGCATAAAGGTCCTACGTATGGTGGTTCTTGTATTTACGTTAGAAATAATATTGATTCTATCCCCTTGGCAGAATTAAATGTGTATTCCATTGAAAATATTTTCGAAATTTCTGTTGTACATCTTACTTCACTAAAAGTGATAATACTTTGCATTTACAGACCTCCAACAAAGAGAACTGCAGATTATATTTTGTTCTTAGAAAACCTGGAGATAACACTTAACAAAGTCAGCAATCGCTCTTTTGAATCCATTGTTGTATGCGGAGATTTTAACATTGATTTTCTGGTCGAATCTTGCGAGAAAGAAAAGTTTCTCAATTTAATTAATTCCTTCAATTTAGACATTACAATTAATGTACCTACACGAATCACACAAAATTCGATGAAGGCAATTGATCAAATTATAATTAACAAAACTACTACTCGATATGAAGTTGAAACAAAAGATTTAGGATACAGTGACCACGATGCACAAATTCTTACCATTATAAGAAATGCGATCACTGACACAATAAATAATACACGTATGACTAGATTGTTTACTAAAAGTAAAATTAAATTATTCATAGACTACTTGATGCAGGAGTCATGGGAAGCGGTTTATAATACTGTTGATACAAACGAGAAATATAATTCTTTTTTTTCAACTCTTTCAATTCATTTTAACACTTGCTTTCCTCTTCAAAAACGAAAATTAAATATTTCACGGAAAAGCAATTCTTGGATAACACAAGGGATTAGGACATCTTGTAAAAACAAGCGAATTCTTTCTTTCATTTCTAAACGTCATGACGTATCTCAAGATTTCCTTATCTACTTTAAAAAATACAAAACATTGTTACGAAAAGTCATAAGGCAGGCAAAAATCATGAAAAACGATCAGGATATTTTGAACTCAAATAATAAAACAAAATCAATGTGGAATATAATAAAAAATACTACCAAATCAACTAGAAAACCCGTAGAGAATGTTGTTTTAAAATATAACGATATAAATGTCAACGATCCGGCAACAGTGGCTAGTCTCTTTAACCAATACTTTTCGAGAATTGCTGCCGATCTCACTAAGGGTCTTCAGGCACAAAATTCAAAAACAGACAGTGCACCCAAAATTTTAGACACAATGTTCGTTTCCGAAACTTCTTCCTATGAAATTCTCAAAATAATCGGTAAACTAAAAAATAAATATTCGTCCGGTTTAGATGAATTCCCAGATTCTTTGTTAAAGACTTGTGCGTATGCCATTATACACCCGTTAACTCACATATTTAATGCATCTTTATGCACTGGAACGTTTCAGATATTTTCAAAACAGCTAAAATTAAGCCGCTCTTCAAAAAAGGCAACAAAAATGAAATTCAAAATTATCGGCCCATCTCTCTTCTATCAGTTTTTTCAAAAATATTAGAGAGACTTTTTTACGTACGAATGGAAACCTTTCTCACTAAACACAACGCGCTTTCAGATTGCCAACATGGATTTAGAAAATCAAAATCAACGGAAACAGCTATATTTTCTTTTCTTAAAGATGTCGCCTCATCATTAGATCAAAACGAGGCACCTATTGGATTATTTTTAGATCTCTCAAAAGCTTTTGACATCATTGATCATGACATTTTACTTTCAAATTACCTTCATATGGAATCCGTGGTATTGCTCTAGATTGGTTATGTTCGTACCTTAAACAACGATCTCAGAAAGTTGAAATACCTTACTGGAATGATGGAACATTACGTACGCACCTTTCCGACTCTTTGCCCGTTGCATGTGGAGTTCCTCAAGGATCGATTTTAGGCCCTATTCTGTTCCTATTTTACGTAAACGATATGCCCTCGACGATTCGAAACGGAAGAACGGTTCTCTTTGCGGATGATACGAACATCCTTTGCAATAAAGCCGTAAATAGTACAATATCAGATGTTTCAAATTGGTTCCGAAATAACAAATTAATAGTAAACGAAAAGAAAACTGTTTTAATGCAGTTTTCCATTTCAAATAAACAATTCTGTGCTCCATTGAAAATGAACAGTGTACCATTGACTCATGTTAATGCAACAAAATTTTTAGGTCTCTCAATTCAGTCAAACCTTAAATGGAACGTCCATTTAAATGAATTGAACACAAAATTAAGTTCATTATGCTACGCGTTCAGAATTCTTGCAAATTCAGTCAGCCTTCATACTGCTCGTTGTGTATACTTCGCGAATGTTCATTCCCGCCTGAGATATGGCATAATATTCTGGGAAATACATCTTATAGCTCCCAGACTTTTAGATTACAAAAACGAATTGTACGAATAATAACCAAATCCCACCCACGTGATTCTTGTAAGCCTATCTTCATTAATCTAGGAATTCTACCATTACCGTGTCTTTTTATTTACGAATCAGTGGTTTTTGTAAAAAATGACTTGCTTAAGGGCGGGAATATATTTTCAGAAAATGCCGAAGTCTATTACTATAACACTCGACGTAGAAATCATATTCATCAGGTGACAGTATCAACAGCTCATTACAAAAAATTCACATACAATACATGTACATTATTTTACAACACTTTGCCAGATGACATTAAACGATTAAATTCAATAGAAAAGTTTAAATCCCAAGTGAAATCGTTTCTGCTGCATAACTGTTTCTATACAATTAGAGACTATACTGAGCATCACAAGAAAAGTAACATTAATTTTAACAATGATACATAATGCATTAATTTACCATTTGGACTGTATAAATGAGTATAAACAACCTGTAACAACTATTGTACTACAGCTTCCGGGTCAATGACCCCCATCTCGATCAGGTTTTTCGTCCAGTTTCCCTGATCCATTGAGCAAATGCTGAGATGGCCCCTTGTTTTGCTTCTGGACATAAATGTAACTTCATTTTCTGTGCACGTCTTCTAGAATTCAGTGGGAAATACAATTATTCAAATTATCGTTTCCACGTTGTCGCGGCAGGAAGTAATAAGAGCCAAAATTGCTTATTTATCCTTGAAAATAGATTTTATTACATGGGAGTTTTTCTCCCTTTCAAAATTCAAAATTTATTGCTTATTTATCCTTGAAAATAGATTTTATTACATGGGAGTTTTTGTTTTTTTTTCTCCCTTTCAAAATTCAAAATTTATTGCTTATTTATCCTTGAAAATCGATTTTATTACATGGGAGTTTTTTTGTTTTTTCTCCCTTTCAAAATTCAAAATTTATTGCTTATTTATCCTTGAAAATCGATTTTATTACATGGGAGTTTTTTTGTTTGTTTTTCTCCCTTTCAAAATTCGAAACTTAAGTAGTATATGATTTAGTGTAGGGATCACAGAATTTTGAAAATGTGCACACAATTCACTTTTCCCCATAGCCCGTCATACGCAGTTTTTAACTGTTTTTTGACGTAAATAAATAAATAAATAAATAAATCTCTGGAAATAAATAATAAATGTCAAATTGTTCACATAATTGTCAACATCAAATTGTTAATTATTAAATTCAATTTTGAATACTGCAGTAAATGGCATGTCTTATAAGAGTTCCAGATCTCTCACCTTCAGTCAGTTTATTTTCTCGTTTCGGGAATTCGTTTTGGGATTGACTTTTTTTTTCTTTCAATATGAGCAGTACTCTTAAAATGCTCAGATATCTTTCCATGATCTGTAAGAGGTTTTCTTTTTCGACGTATGTTCATTACATTTCAATTAGTCTTATGGTGTATAAAGTCTCTATTGCAATTTGAGAGCGCATTCTGTATCTCCGAAATCGGTCATTGGGAAGGAAGCTGTGTCCAGGTATAAGGAACTTCTGACTTATTCTTTTTAGTGTAGGATGCTGATCTAAATATGCCTTTAGCACTAAAATCATAAATAAAAGAAATAACGAACTTTAAATACAATTATAAGATTAACTCGCAATCACATACACGCAATGCAAACCACGGGCGGGAACAATACAATAATGCATCACGTCACCAAATGACCGGTGTCATTTGCCGCATAGTCAACCGATGTGAAACAAAACCGTAAGATTGAGCGATTAGTCAACTGATGCAAAATATAATTTTTAAGGTGGAGTGTTTGGCACTTGGTCCAAATTAGCATCCCGTCGATAAAAAAATTCAATTTTTCAATAGATAGTTTACACCTTCACGCACATGCTAGTGCAATAATCTAAAAAATCACAAAATTGCGCTTGGCCAATTGATGCATAACACCGTCCAATTCATGTACTCGAGAAAGGTGCCTCACTCGCTGCTATCGTCGCCCTTGAGATAATACCTTCCTCTCGTAGATAATGAATATCTTTATAATACATTACTATTACTGGACTACTACGGTAAGATTCTCCTACTTCTCATGTAGAAATCGTTCTGGGTTTATTTTGTCTTTCAATTAAGGTACACAATTTTACACGTAAGGCTTTTCAATCAATATTAGGAATTTCAGAAAGCGGAGTGTGTGATTGGTGCTCTTTTTTTCTTTTCCTTTTTCAAAAATGTGAACACGCGTAATTGCATTTTGAGTATGTTAATTCTTGTAAATTCAAGCTTCCGTTGTGGGATTTTGGACGACATACTCTAATTTCCATGCATGTTTGAGAGAAACCGAAAGGTCACACAGGTTTAACATAATTTATGCCTCTTTAATAACGAGTTCTTTCATTTTAGGCTGAGTCTTGTAAATGTCTGCTTTCACGTGCTCATACGTCCCGTTGTTTTGCAACGATCGCCACTTGGAAGCTGCACGGGAGCTTCCCACTGAGCTAGGAGGAAAGATGGCGGCCATTACTATCAGCTGATGTCCTGCCGGAAGAGTTGTCAACAATTCTTTCCAGTTCAGAGGTCTATTTAAATTTAAAGTGTTTAATGAATTAGAGTACCTTGACTTTGCATTATTTTGATTTAATTGACTGTTTTCTAAAGCAGAGAAATTGTGTTAAGTCTTTTGTTATTCTTACTTTTCCTGTCGTAAACCAATCACTTTTCGTGGCCTTAAAAATTTTCATTTCAGATACTTCAATATGGCTACATTGTTTCTTTGTAAGGGTGGATTCCACACAGCTGAGCAAGTACTGCTATTATTCAGTACGATTTCAATTCTCGTTTGCAGTATTTTTCGAAAGACTTCTAATAGTTTTACACATCTGCTGTAACAATTTCTTTCAAATACAAATACTTTGTACCTCACAATAAGTCAGAAAAACGTCAGAATACAAAGTGCGACAGAATACCGAAAATTCCAAAGTTTCTATCGCACCGATTGTTTATATTTCCTCGAACTACTGTTTCCATGCAGTTCCTTGGAGTAGCGTAACGCGATAACAGAGCACATCTCGACCCCAAGGAAACCAGACCTCAAAACATTTGAATAGGGATCTCGGCTATAATATCGTTAAACATCTATCGCTGTTATTGGAACCAGCTCCTTAACTGTCAGCCTGATTAACAGAGTAGATACTGATGCTTTTTTGAACGTACAGAGAATTTCCCTTGGGGGAAACGTTACATTTAGCCTAAGACTGCCGCAAGAGCAACTGCCATCTAATATCATTGGAGTTTGGAAACTATTGTTCTAGCTGCAGATTATGGTTGGGCCATTATATTCCCAATAATCTAAGAATTGGTCGGAAGTCAAAAGTGAAAGTCTCCTGACTGGAAACATCTGATTAACTTCAACAATTCTCAAGATGATTAGTGGTGATTTCGACAGCCTCCCATGTCCTGGACTTGATTTTTGAAATCCTTCAACAAGCCGTTGCCATTTTTCACCGGACTGGATTGTCGATTAGACTATTTCTAGGCATCATTATATGCAGTCCATGTCAAATGGATATTCTTTGCTTTACAGAACATTGGTTATCTCCTAATGAACCATTTTACAAATTCCAAACTTTTATTTTGCAGGCTTTTATTGTAGAGAGAGGGAATCGCATAAAGTTCCTACGTATGAGGGTACATCAATTTACGTTAGAAATAATATCGATTCTATCTCATTGAAGGAATTAAATGTGTGTTCTGTTGACAATGTTTTCGAAATTTCTGTTGTATATCTTTCTTCGCTAAAAAGGACATCAACAAAGAGAACTGCAGATTATATTTTATTCTTAGGAGAACAGGAGATAACACTTAAGAAAGACAGCAATCGCTCTTTTGAATCTATTGTTGTGTGCAGAGATTTTAACATTGATTTTCTGGTCGAATCTTGCGAGAAAGAAAACTTTCTCAATTTAATTAATTCCTTCAGTTTAGATATTACAATAAATGTACCTACACGGAACACACTAAATTCGATGAAGGAAATCGATCAATTTATAATTAACGAAACTACTACTCGATATGAAGTTGAAACAAAAGATTTAGGATACAGTGACCACGATGCAAAAATTCTTACCATTATAGGAAAAGCGAACACTGACACAATAAATAATACACGTATGAGTAGATTGTTTACGAAAAGTAAAATATAATTATTCGTCGATTACTTGATGCAGGAGTCATGGGTCGCGGTTTATTATACCGTTGATACAAACGATAAATAGGATTCTTTGTTTTTCAACGCTTTGATTTCATTTTAACACTTGCTTTCCTCTTCAAAAAAGAAAATCGAATATTTCACGGAAACGCCTTTCTTAGATAACACAAGGGAATAGGACATGTAAAAACAAGCGAATTCTTACTTTCATTTCTAAACATCATAACGTATCTCAAGATTTCCTCCTCTACTTTAAAAAATACAAATCATTGTTAAGAAAAGTCATAAGGCAGGCTAAAATCATGAAACGATCAGCGTACTTGGAGCTCAAACAAAACAAATGCAATGTGGAATATTAAAAAATACAACGAAATCAACTAGATACCTTGTAGAGACTGTTGTTTTAAAATATAGCGATAGAAATGTGAACGACCCGACCACAGTGGCTAGTCTCTTTAACCAATACTTTTCGAGAATTGCTGCCGATCTCACTAAGCGTCTTCAGCTACAAAATTCAACATCAGAAATTTCTCCAGTAGTTTTAGACACGATGTTCGTTTCCGAAACTTCTTTCTATGAAATTTTCAAAATAATCGGTAAACTAAAAAATAAATATTCGTCCGGTTTAGATGAATTCCTGGATTCTTTGTTAAAGACCTGTGCGTTTGCCATATACACACGTTGACTCACATATTTAATGCATCCTTTTGCCCCGGAACTTTTCCGGATTTTTCAAAACAACTAAAATCAAGCCGCTGTTAAGAAAGGACAACAAAATGAAATTCAAAATTATCGGTCAATTTCTCTTCTGCCAGGTTTTTTTTTTTCAAAACATTAAAGACGCATTTTTACGTACGAATGGAAACCTTTCTCAGTAAACACGACACGATTTCAGATTGCCAGCAAGGATTCAGAAAATAAAAATCTACGGAAACAGCACTATTTCCTTTTCTTAAATGTCTCCGCACCATTGGTTCAAAATGAAACACCTATTTGATTATTTTTAGATCTTTCAAACCTTTTGAAGTCATTTATCATGACATTTTACTTTCAAAGTTACCTTCGTATGGAATCCATGGTATTGCCCTGGAATAATTATGTTCGTACATTTAACAACGATCTCAGATAGTGGAAATACCTCAATAGAATGATGGAAAATTATGTACACACCTTTCCGTGTCTTTTGCTAATTGCTCGTGGAGTTCTTCAGGGGTCGATTGTAGGCCCTATTCTGTTCCTACTATACGTAATCGATATTCCTGGACTATTTGAAATGGATGAACAGTTCTCTTTGCGGATGATACAAACATTCTTTGCAATAAAGAAACCGTAAATAGTACAATATCAGATGTTTCAAATTTGGTTCCGTAATAACATATTAATAGTAAATGAAAAGAACTGTTTCAGTGTAGTTTCCCATTTCAAATAAACAATTCTGTACGCCATTGAAAATCAACGGTGTACCATTGACCGATAGGCAACGACACTTTTAGGCCTCTCAATTGAAACCTCAAATGAAACGTCCATTGAAATTAATTGAACACAATATTAAGTTCATTATGCTTTACGTTTAGAATTCTTTCAAATTCAGTCAACCTTCATTGTGCTTCTTGTGTATAATTCGCGAATGATCATTCCCGCCTGAGGTATGGCACAATATTCAAGGGAAATAATCTTATAACTCCCAGACTTTCAGATTACAAAAAAGAATTGTACGAATAATAACCAAATCCCACCCACATGCTTCTTGTAAAAGTCTTTATTAATCTAAGAATTTAAAAATTACCTTGTTCCTAGATTTACGAATCGGTGGTTTTTGTCAAAAATGTCTTGGTTAAAGGCGGTAACATAGTTATAGACATCAGCGTTTTCTGAAAATATAACACTCGACGTAGTAATATCCATCAGGCTACAAGATCAACAGCTCATTACAAAAATTCACATACAATACATGAACATTATTTTAAACACTTTGCCAGATGACATTAAACGATTAAATTCGATAGAAAAGTTTAAATCCCAAGTGAAATCGTTTTCGCTGCTTAACTGTTTCTATACAATTAGACACTATACTGAGTATCAAAAAGCAAGTAACATTGATTTTTAACAGTGATATTTAATATATTATTTACCATTTGGACTGTATAGTTCAAAACAACCTGTAACGAGTTTGTACCGCAGTCTCTGGGTCAGTAACCCGATCTCGATCAGTTTTTTCGTCCAGTTTCTCTGATCCTTTGAGGAAATGCTGAGATGGCCCCTTGTTATGCTTCTGGGCATAAATGTTTCTTCATTATCAGTGCAAGTCTTTTAAAATTCAGTAGGAAATATAGTTATTCAAATTATCGTTCTCCATGTTGTCGCGGCCGGGAATTATGTTCTTTGACGAAAGACACGATGAAAGATAAGATTGCTGATTTGCTCTTGAAAATAATTTTATTACATCGGAGCGAATTCTTTGTTAACAATCCTGCAAAAAACGCTAATTTTTTCTGCATTCAAAATTCAATTAGTATATTGCTTGGGAATGGTATCACGGAATTTTGAAAACGTGCACAGAGTTCACTTTTCTCGATAGCACGTCACACACAGATTTTAACTGTTTTTGACGTAAAATAAATAAATAAATAATGAGACGAATAATCATGCTATTTTCCTATTTTTTATTTCTTGGTTACCAGCATGTAAATAAAATTATCGAATATAAAGAATGAAATTAATAATAAGGAACATCGTGTTTTGCTATTTGACCATTTAGTGGCTTCCATTTCTCTCCAACGAAGTAAAATCTCGTGGATCGTATGTGATACATTTTATAAACATTTTATTAGCATTTTTTATTATTGTAGTAGACATTATATTTTGTCTTTAGATTTGATATCTTCAATAATGAATATTCTACATGTACCATAAATATAACAAAAGTATTTCATTAAGAAACATAAAGCATTGAATGAATAATAAACTCATTGATGATGTATATTTTAAAATCTATCCTATAATTTGTATGATAAAAACGAAATTGTGGAAAATAAAGCACTTCGCTTAGATTCATGCAGCCAACATAAATACTTTTGACATATCCAACCAAGTCAATAACTACGTTTACCATAAACATGAAGTTACAACCCTTTTATTTTAAGGTCGCGAAATGTCTTCCCAGCAATGATAGTAACAAACTACAAAAGATTAATTCTTGAATTACTTACTCAACAAATGGAATTGGCAACTAAATTTCACGAGAAACGAAGCTCTTCTGCCTGAGTCGATTGTACTGCTCGCACACCACTTTGAACTAACGACAATATGAGAAAGTGTTTCCATATAAATAGCACTTCATCTCTCTAATAGCGCTGTAAAAACTCCTAAATGATAAAAAAACTTTCAAATAATTTGGTGAAAAATTTGGACAAATGTCTGTTTGCTCGCACATTTAAAACATGTATTTTAATTATAACTATATGGTGAAAGACCTGCCAGTTTCGAAAGCAATGGTTGGTCTCACATCACATGTTACTGTGGGACTTCTCAGAATGGTGCGAGTCTGGTTCACGACTTGTCAAAACGTCTGAGGGCCATTTTTAACACTACTGTCGATTCAGGCAATGACAGGCCTGGCGATATCATACATTCATAACACGAGCAGCTCCCAAATTTTCCTCAGATTGCACAGGCGTAATGAACAGTGTGATAAAGATGATTACCCAAAACAACGATATTCCTGTGGATTGCTGCTACTCTTACAAAGTGATTAAACCCCTTCATTAAAAAATTAAAACATTGTTTTTGCAACAAATTATCGATGTTTCTGAGGGAAAACATTGATGTTTTAAAACAATCGATAGATTTTTTGCCATCCCTATCCCGGGGGCAAATATTGATGTTTTGAACCTCTGTTGACAAAACAGTTGGAAACTATTGAAACCTTCCAAGGCAACAATATGGAAGATTTTTTTTTACGTTTATTTAGAATCTGTTGGTACCTCAGAGCAATAAGTTATTTTTTGACTAGGTACTTAACAATTATTGAAGAAGATACTCCGTAGTATCTCTCCATTAATATAGTTGATTATACATATAACATGGAATATCGGTGTGCTGTAATCTAATCAATGAAGTTGGGCATTCTTCTCATAAAAACCCTTTGCAATGTTCTGATGATAGCGACCGTATCATGCAATGCTGCAGAGCAAGCGACATCTAGCGGCACGACTAAGAAAGCCGCGAAACGCCGTGTCATATTTCATCGTGGAAGAAAGTCCCTCATGCCCCACCTTACATAAACCCAAGTATAGCACTGAAGCCAAGAAACTGAATGACGCCATCTTACTATCACCCCGTTCTGAGACGTACATAAGTGCAAGGCAATCGAGTTGTATTCTCATACTTTCAGTTACAAATAATAATTGCAATAAAATGAACCACTGATTTAACGGGTTTAATTTTGACCGTCTCAATATTTCCTTTAGCGAGTGGCCCTTGAAATATTTCTCGGTATTCGTAAGTACTGCACTTCCATAAACTCAGTTGCGTTCTATATTAATACCTAACGTTTACACATTTCTGTACGGCGCAGAAAACGACGGGGGCTAAGTTTTTTAATTCAATCATTGAGTAGTTGAATGATCAAAATTAGATGTTCTAGCTCTAACGGTTAATGATATGATTCAAAATAAGAAAGATGAATTCCTTGGGAGCAAAGTTAACAAATAAGCATTGAGAACTTCACTTTCCTCATCTCCGTACGTTGAATAAAAAAATAAGGTATATACTCGTGTTTGCTTGTCACATGATTGAACTAAATCGTAATTTTCTAGCTGCTAAAACATAATTAACGGTAATGATTACAGTAGTAAATGATCACTTATTGATCTTTCCATTTTGTAAAATAGAGATTGCTGTTGCCAAACAAATTAGTGCAAGAAAAATATAAACTTTAAGTACTATAAAAATATATTCCCAATGCTGCTAATACCTGTATATCCGAAGTGTAGTCAACGTAAGATGGCGGGGCGCGTCTTCTCATGCTTGGCTTCACATGTAGGGGCAGCATTGCCAATCATTATCCATATATCTGTGAACACAGACATATAGAACTATATATATGTGAGGTGTTGGTCTCAGAAGGTTGGCAAAGACATGTGACAATAATATAATACCTACAGGGGAAACATATGAAGACAGAATGATCAGAGATCAGATAGTACGTGGAGTAATGAGTCGTACAACACAAGGACTACTGAAAATAAATAATCTAACGCTAGTTAAAGCAGCAGATCACTGTAGGGCCATGGAACAAAGTAAACAAAATGCCCAACAAATGGATAAAAGAGAATGTAAGAATGACACATTGTAAGAAGTAGATGCAGTATACAAAAACAGGGGATGGAGGACTAGAAACAATCAAGAAATGACAGACAACAAACAAATAAATGAGAAGCCGAAGACATTTTTGTGCAATAGGTGCAGAAGAGAACATGGACCGAGAGCCTGTCCAGCATTTGGTAAAGTGTGTGCAAAGTGTGGAATAAAAAAACATTCTGTCTTTTCTCCTACATGCCACTGCAAAAGTGTTAGGAAAAGGAAAGGAACCCAGATCATATGTTGTAAGAATGGAAAAGAATGCTAGAGTTGTAAGGAAACTAGTCATCATATGATGAAATCTTATGCTTATGCAAATAGAGATAGCTATTCAGAAATTGACTCAGATTATGAAAATGATGTAGGAAAGGAAATGGAGACTAATAATGAACTTGAAAATACTGGGACCGATATAGAGATAAATCAAAATGAAACAATGTAATTATTTATTTTATTTATTTATTTATTTATTTATTTATTTTACGTCAAAAACAGTTAAAAACTGCGTATGACGGGCTGTTATGGGAAAAGTGAATTGTGTGCACATTTTCAAAATTCTGTGATCCCTACACTATCATATACTACTAAGTTTTGAATTTTGAAAGGAGAAAAAAAAACTCCCACATGTAATAAAATCGATTTTCAAGGATAAATAAGCAATAAATTTTGAATTTTGAAAGGGAGAAAAAAAACAAAAACTCCCATGTAATAAAATCGATTTTCAAGGATAAATAAGCAATAAATTTTGAATTTTGAAAGGGGAGAAAAAAAAAACTCCCATGTAATAAAATCTATTTTCAAGGATAAATAAGCAATAAATTTTGCCTCTTATTACTTCCTGCCGCGACAACGTGGAAACGATAATTTGAATAATTGTATTTCCCACTGAATTCTAGAAGACGTGCACAGAATATGAAGTTACATTTATGTCCAGAAGCAAAACAAGGGGCCATCTCAGCATTTGCTCAATGGATCAGGGAAACTGGACGAAAAACCTGATCGAGATGGGGGTCATTGACCCGGAAGCTGTGTTACAATAGTTGTTACAGGTTGTTTATACTCATTTATACAGTCCAAATGGTAATTAATGCATTATGTATCATTGTTAAAATTAATGTTACTTTTCTTGTGATGCTCAGTATAGTCTCTAATTGTATAGAAACAGTTATGCAGCAGAAACGATTTCACTTGTGATTTAAACTTTTCTATTGAATTTAATCGTTTAATGTCATCTGGCAAAGTGTTGTAAAATAATGTACATGTATTGTATGTGAATTTTTTGTAATGAGCTGTTGATACTGTCACCTGATGAATATGATTTCTACGTCGAGTGTTATAGTAATAGACTTCGGCATTTTCTGAAAATATATTCCCGCCCTTAAGCAAGTCATTTTTTACAAAAACCACTGATTCGTAAATAAAAAGACACGGTAATGGTAGAATTCCTAGATTAATGAAGATAGGCTTACAAGAATCACGTGGGTGGGATTTGGTTATTATTCGTACAATTCGTTTTTGTAATCTAAAAGTCTGGGAGCTATAAGATGTATTTCCCCAGAATATTATGCCATATCTCAGGCGGGAATGAACATTCGCGAAGTATACACAACGAGCAGTATGAAGGCTGACTGAATTTGCAAGAATTCTGAACGCGTAGCATAATGAACTTAATTTTGTGTTCAATTCATTTAAATGGACGTTCCATTTAAGGTTTGACTGAATTGAGAGACCTAAAAATTTTGTTGCATTAACATGAGTCAATGGTACACTGTTCATCTTCAATGGAGCACAGAATTGTTTATTTGAAATGGAAAACTGCATTAAAACCGTTTTCTTTTCGTTTACTATTAATTTATTTCGGAACCAATTTGAAACATCTGATATTGTACTATTTACGGTTTCTTTATTGCAAAGGATGTTCGTATCATCCGCAAAGAGAACCGTTCTTCCGTTTCGAATCGTCGAGGGCATATCGTTTACGTAAAGTAGGAACAGAATAGGGCCTAAAATCGATCCTTGAGGAACTCCACATGCAACGGGCAAAGAGTCGGAAAGGTGCGTACGTAATGTTCCATCATTCCAGTAAGGTATTTCAACTTTCTGAGATCGTTGTTTAAGGTACGAACATAACCAATCTAGAGCAATACCACGGATTCCATATGAAGGTAATTTTGAAAGTAAAATGTCATGATCAATGATGTCAAAAGCTTTTGAGAGATCTAAAAATAATCCAATAGGTGCCTCGTTTTGATCTAATGATGAGGCGACATCTTTAAGAAAAGAAAATATAGCTGTTTCCGTTGATTTTGATTTTCTAAATCCATGTTGGCAATCTGAAAGCGCGTCGTGTTTAGTGAGAAAGGTTTCCATTCGTACGTAAAAAAGTCTCTCTAATATTTTTGAAAAAACTGATAGAAGAGAGATGGGCCGATAATTTTGAATTTCATTTTTGTTGCCTTTTTTGAAGAGCGGCTTAATTTTAGCTGTTTTGAAAATATCTGGAAACGTTCCAGTGCATAAAGATGCATTAAATATGTGAGTTAACGGGTGTATAATGGCATACGCACAAGTCTTTAACAAAGAATCTGGGAATTCATCTAAACCGGACGAATATTTATTTTTTAGTTTACCGATTATTTTGAGAATTTCATAGGAATAAGTTTCGGAAACGAACATTGTGTCTAAAATTTTGGGTGAACTGTCTGTTTTTGAATTTTGTGCCTGAAGACCCTCAGTGAGATCGGCAGCAATTCTCGAAAAGTATTGGTTAAAGAGACTAGCCACTGTTGCCGGATCGTTGACATTTATATCGTTATATTTTAAAACAACATTCTCTACGGGTTTTCTAGTTGATTTGGTAGTATTTTTATTATATTCCACATTGATTTTGTTTTATTATTTGAGTTCAAAATATCCTGATCGTTTTTCATGATTTTTGCCTGCCTTATGACTTTTCGTAACAATGTTTTGTATTTTTTAAAGTAGATAAGGAAATCTTGAGATATAGAACGATTTTTCTAAGGTTGAGCCAAAGTGACAGTTCGTGAAAACAAGTGAACATCACATGTATCCCTCCGCCGCGACAGCTGTTCAGTCATGCCCCTTCGTAAAGTGCTAATGGCGCCTGTGAAAACATCCCTATGTAGAAGTCTAAGAGTTTCACTTAAATATATGCACGTACGCGAGTTCGGGAAATATTTAAATTTAATTACGTATGTGGAAAATCTCTTAACATGCTCTCACAAACAGTAAAAGAAAACTGCCACGAATGTAAATAGAAAGCTCTTGATCACAGCACGCCACACAACAGCACGAAGACCGGAACCACGTGCATCGGTACGCATCTCGCATTCAAGTATCGGTTTTAAAATAAACATAATATTTATCACACAAAAAGTAAATTAATGTAATGTTTATAGAAAAAAAGAATTTTTACGGAAGAGCACATAACACTGCACTTCTAATTTCATTTATTTCTCGCGGCGCACTACATTTTTGTCGGACGAGGACATCACAAAAGGAAGCGTCGAAGCCATTTACAAGTTAGCCAACTGCAAACGAACGAATGCGGGAAGGGAGTCTTATGGGCACAACGACCACAGAACCTTCAGTTATGTTGCCAGCACTAGCTGTCACTTTGGCTCATCCTTAGGAAAATCGTTCTATACGTCATGACGTTTAGAAATGAAAGAAAGAATTCGCTTGTTTTTACAAGATGTCCTAATCCCTTGTGTTATCCAAGAATTGCTTTTCCGTGAAATATTTAATTTTCGTTTTTGAAGAGGAAAGCAAGTGTTAAAATGAATTGAAAGAGTTGAAAAAAAGAATTATATTTGTCGTTTGTATCAACAGTATTATAAACCGCTTCCCATGACTCCTGCATCAAGTAGTCAATGAATAATTTAATTTTACTTTTAGTAAACAATCTAGTCATACGTGTATTATTTATTGTGTCAGTGATCGCATTTCTTATAATGGTAAGAATTTGTGCATCGTGGTCACTGTATCCTAAATCTTTTGTTTCAACTTCATATCGAGTAGTAGTTTTGTTAATTATAATTTGATCAATTGCCTTCATCGAATTTTGTGTGATTCGTGTAGGTACATTAATTGTAATGTCTAAATTGAAGGAATTAATTAAATTGAGAAACTTTTCTTTCTCGCAAGATTCGACCAGAAAATCAATGTTAAAATCTCCGCATACAACAATGGATTCAAAAGAGCGATTGCTGACTTTGTTAAGTGTTATCTCCAGGTTTTCTAAGAACAAAATA
Organism: Teleogryllus occipitalis; assembly: GCA_011170035.1. Classification (NCBI taxonomy): domain Eukaryota; kingdom Metazoa; phylum Arthropoda; class Insecta; order Orthoptera; family Gryllidae; genus Teleogryllus; species Teleogryllus occipitalis. The sequence continues at coordinate 232,118 of BLKR01001979.1, forward strand.
TAATCTGCAGTTCTCTTTGTTGGAGGTCTGTAAATGCAAAGTATTATCACTTTTAGTGAAGTAAGATGTACAACAGAAATTTCGAAAATATTTTCAATGGAATACACATTTAATTCTGCCAAGGGGATAGAATCAATATTATTTCTAACGTAAATACAAGAACCACCATACGTAGGACCTTTATGCGATTCTCTCTCTCTACAATAAAAGCCTGCGAGGTAAAAGTTTGGAATTTGGAAAATGCTAAGTTCATTAGGAGATAACCAATGTTCTGTAAAGCAAAGAACGTCCGTTTGATTTAGATCGCTCTGTAGAGCTGCCTCGATAAACTCAGTTTTATTTGAAAGGGACTGAACATTATGGTGAAGAATGTTTATTTTTTGCAAGTACCTACACGAATGTTTTTCTGCTGCATCTGACTGTAGTTGCTATATATTTACTCCATTTTTACCTCGAGTGCGTGGTCGAAGGTTGTAGTGTGTCCGGGCAGTGACAGGCTGTGAGGAAGATGGGGCATCAGATGAAGACGAATTGGTAGTGGGAATGGGAGAAACGGGAGTAGGTTCAGAGGAAGAGGCAACAGGGTTCGAAATAAGGGTGGGGGGTGGAGAACGTAAGGAAGGGGAAAGGGACGGATTTTTGGCAGGAGACTGCGTAGGACTGGAGTTGATGATGTATTGTGCAAGTTTGTTACCGACTGCATGTTTTCCAGCAAGGTTCATGTGAAGACCATGCCGGGTGAAGTGTTTTGCTGAGAGGAAATTCATTTCAAAAAGTGTGACATTTGTTTCTCTCAGCTGCAGTTTCAATTGTTGGTTTGCGTGCTTAATCTCGCTGCATAGTGTTGGTCTGTTGTACCAGAAGGGCAGAGTCGAGACTACAATGTTAGTATTTTGGGCGGCACATTGTAATTTGTTAACATGTTGTTCAGGTGTAATGT